>MU254416.1:0-11697 GCA_019669825.1 Calycina marina
TCCCGGTCAAGGTTGCAAGTCTGCCTCCGAGGTCTGCCTTGCAGTACGACACGTGATCCCTTCCCATACGTACTGAAAGCTTCCACCGTCAATACCTTGCAGTATACTTGTTCCATATATATTTCATAGCCAGAGAAGTTCCCCAGACTTTTGGTACTGCAGCGAGCTTATGATACTCCCAACGGCACTAGGATACGCTATATTGCAACTACTCAAGCCACATGCGTTTTTAAGTGAGTGCCGGCCGATCGGTTTCCCACTGCTTTCACACTGCAGCAATACCGGGGGCTCGTGTGACTACAAGGCAACTTGAGTACGTGAAGGAGAGCAATGCGGTCTATGGCTTCCAAATTATTAGAGACTTTGGGACAGTTGGACAGAAAAGTTGATTCTATGGTAGGATTTACTAAAGACCTCACGACATTTGAAGAACACCAGAGTGTATGGTATCCCAGCTCTATCTCGATCACCTGCCTAAAGTCCAGCATCTAGGAAATTATGGCTGGGAAGATCGCTGGTGTTCTGTACGAGGTGGAGAGGCTGCAACGATGGTTAGTCAAGTATCTACCAGGCAGAAGAGATCGAGGGAGACACACATGAACAACTGTTGGGTTGGTTGAAATGGCTGTCTATTCTGGTCTTCTTGTGACTGTTGGGCCGGAGGAGCTTAGTAGCTACAATGAGGATATTAGCTGTTGACGCATAATTTGCAGCTTGGAAGACTTGCAGGGCTAGAAAATATCGCATCTCTTAGTTCGGTGACAGCTAATGGAAAGTTATTATTATCTCTGGGAACAGCTTGGCCCTGCTCCTGAAACTAGGCTAGTCGTGTGGTCATGCTATCAAGAGGTGATGTTACCACAACATTGACCAAGGCAGACGATTTCATCATATGATCCCTCGTGACTTCTTTGCCTGGCTTGCTTGGACTAACCTGTTCAGAAATAGTGCCCCCAGAGCTTCCATAATCCATCGCGTGACCGCTACAGCAGCCAATCTCTTCTCACTTCCTTCCATAACCTCCTGATCCCACTCTCGCGCAGTTATAAGGTATGCGATGGCTTTCTTGGCGACATCCAGCGTAGCCTCCTTTCTCGCTTTCTGGGTGTCGGATTCCACGTTATGTGTCATGCGCCAGCGGATCATGACATTGGTATCTGCGATATATATCTCTGGGCCATCGAGCGGCAGATGGATTGTTCGCAAAGGAATCTTGGGAGCATCGTAACCGTAATCAGTGCTTAGCTTGCGGAAAAATTCCATAATTTCAATTCGGAGTGTTGCCATTGGACTTGGGGGAGGGGGGAGGGGCGCAAATAATGAGAATAAAAGCCTTTGGCTACCTTGCTACTATTGATGATGGTTTCAATTTTGTCTTCTGGCATGAGTAGTTGAAGTGGTGGGATATGTTCGCAGTTTGGTGGCTGAAACTTACATGAAAAGAAGATTGGACGCAGCTGGCTCTGTTAGCTTGCTCAGCATTGTTGTCACTTTTCAAAATGATGGTAGTTGATTTTGAAAGATGCTAGGCCTTTCAGAAGAGTGAGAAAAATATAGCTTCAAGTGCTTCGTGAAGGATGTTTGGGAATATCGTATGTATTTACCTTAAGCAATCTTCTTGAGATTGGAGCTTGGTCTTGACCTAATCAATAAGATAAATCCTACGAAGGATGCATCTGACTATGTTTAATTTTGCTGGTCCGACCTCTTCCATAGCAGAAAATAGTCCTCTGTAGGCAGCTTTGAAGCACAAAATAAGAACACTCCTGGGTACAGTCTAGCTTGCAGGTAGATTTCTTGTGCTAGTCTGTGACAACAGTGCTTTTCTAATAGCTCCTTTTCTTTGGCAGGACACTGCACACTCTGCCTCATCTAAAGTCTTCATGACCACATCACGATACTCTACCCTTCTTACCAACTTAGTGAAGGTTTCATCCACTGCTCGTCGACTCATCTGGGAAGTCCTCCATGGCATGGCTGCCTCTAATCTCTTGACAATCTAATGCACTCTTTGCTGCTTGACTTGCGCAAGTCAGTAAGCTCCGCATTTCCCAAGTCTCTATGAGGTCGCTGTTCCATATGACATTACAATTTGTGATCTACAGCCTCTCTTCAAGATCATAGCCAACTTGCTACACTACCTAGCAGCCCGCTGCCAGGGAGTCATAGGCTCGGAAGATGGCAACTTCTCTCTACTTAGACTTTTGCACGCTGAATCGTAGTTATACGCTTGACATGTCGCTGGCTGCAGTGGGGAGCTTTTCGAAATCTGAGGGGCTTTCATGATCAATATCTCTGGGTAATTTGAGATGAGGTGCTCCTTTGTTCTCTGCAACGTGAAGCTATATGGCACGTCCACAAACAACTATTTCGAGCAGTGAGTTAGCCCAAGCCTATTTGCACCATGCACCAACACACAGGCAATTTCGCCTTTCTACAGTGTGCTCCGCGCTAGTTCGAGGAGAGAGATACGACTTGAACTTCGTACTGGAACGGCTCGTGGCGCTTGTGAGGCTAGTCCATGCACGACTCAAGCAGACACGTACACAACTACAGGCCATGGCTTGATCTTCACCTACAGTACAAGCACGCGGCGATAGCTCTCTATAAATTGCGAGTGTGAGGTCGGAATGCTCATACTTCTTTGGGATGAAGTCCGAATCCTCCGCTTTATGGCGTTACAAATTGTCATGCCCGTTCTGGAGAAAACGTATGTTGTTGAGATGCCATTCTTCAGTCAGCCGAGGGTGTAACCATACAAAGGATGTAAGGGGTGATATCGCCCGATATCAACCTCACCAGGAGATCTCACCGTAAAACCTAGCTTTTCGGCGAAGTTCGCTCGTGCGTTGTTCTGCAACCGCGGAAGAATATTTCATCGTGCAAATTGCAAGATGACGGGTCATCCTTCGAGATAGATCTCGACTATTACACAGACATTGCTACGGAGTGTTAAGCAGTCGATATGATCAGGCTGTGATCATAAGACAAGACGTCAGGCTGGCGATGCTGACTAAGCCTTGGCGCGTTGACATGTAAAGACATACCGTACCACTGTACGCTTCTAGCTCTTTATAGTACTGCCAAATATCATAATTTGTACCCTACCTTCCCTATCGGTTGAATACGGAGACTTAATAACGTAGCTTTGATATACTGAGGCTTACAATTGATTGGTCTTCAGGAAATTTCGCTTCCGGCAACTCGGTCGACCGTTCAGCTGGTAGTACAAGATACGCCATCTCCTTGTGCAAGATGCTCTCTCGTTCCAGATGACACTTCTTCTTCGGCCTGGAAGCAGATGTTGACAGACCAAGATGGCGGTGATGTCTTTGCGAGATTAGTGATTATATCTGTGGTTGAACAAGGTCTCTGAAGAAGGACGAGATTTTGGAAAATGCAACCTTGTACGCGTAGGTATGGTTCGTCGCCATTGTATTCTTGACAGCTATGCACACAAAAGAGTTCTCGAGGGTTCTGTAGTTCGAAAAGAAGTGGCCTACCTCTGGGACTTGTGAGGGCTTATTCTAGACTGAGATGACGATTTGGTTATAACGCCTTGCCGCAGGGCCATGCAATAGCAATTGATCGAGACCGGGCCTGTAGGAGGCATGCTGACCCAATGCCGGTATGCGAGTATTGCACCTACAAGACATAGAAATTTCGCTTCTCGGAGTAGTACAATCTATAATAGTCAGTCGTAGCACGGCGAAGAAGTTATAAGATGACATGGCTTACGACTCAGTTATGGCAAGTTTGGCTCAGCTGTATGTATGAGTTGACATCTGTAACGTGATGTAAGTAAGCGTGGCGAGACGAACACAGGCATATTGAGATCAATTCTCCTTTTTGCTAGGATATCAAGCATGATGGTGTGCATTGGTAGTCTGCCCCTGAGGAGGCGGCGCCAATGTATAACTAGCACTGTCTCCATGATCATGTTGCAGATTTGGCTTCCACAGCAGTTCCACAGTGTCCATTTTGTACAACAGACTATACACCTAATGGAAGGCATTCGCACGGCCCCCAGACTGATTGAGGTACAACACATCTTTTGAGGATACACAGGTCCCGAAATTACACAGGTCCCAAAGAACTGGAAATTGGGAGCCTTTCTACCTAGGTGCATTGTAAGTCAGTTCGGAATGATAACGATTTGGAATTTACAGGTGGCATGGAAGGATGAAAGACAGAAGCAGTTCTTTTTGGATGTAGCCACCATTAATACCTCCATTGTCGGCCTGCAGGATATCTATACATCTTGTGTTTTGATGGTGGTGTTAAATGGATGTAGTTGTTAGCAATGATGGTGCTGCTTGACACGCTGAATGAAGAGCAGGAGAGCTAAATCGGGCCGATCACTGGCTCTATGGCATACCTATTATTCTCTGACTTGTCTACCTCCTAATTCCTCTGATCCCATTACTGACATACCAGGATGATGAATAAATTTCCAATCTCAGTTTCAGCTCCAGTGACTCGTGTGAAGTTAGCACTGTGTAACCCTTCAAGCCCCTGATGTAAAAAAAAAAAAAAAAAACCCTGAGGCCAAGCCTGGGATTTGATCGACGGCTCAGTAACTACTTTCACCTTCAGGGCTGACTATGGGATTGACGATATTCCACTGTAAGCGTAGCCTCACCGTCACAACACCATCAATTTCCAAAGGGCCCACGTTGTCTTGCCATAGTATCTTGGAATCTTAGTAGCGCTCCCTGGCTGGACTTCCACGTTTTTTCTTGGGAGATGCTACTGCAGCCATGGAGCAATGGGATATTGGTCGACCTGTCATTCCATCCGCCTGGTCTATAAGTACCTGGAGATGGTCTCTTCTGGTCCTTCATTGCCTTTGCATCGGTGAGTGTAGCTGTCGTTAAGATTTAAACCAGCATCGCTTTGGCTTCGGCTCCACAGAATCAACCTCCTTCAACCGACACTGCACCATAAGCTTTCATTGCGCTCAACAGCTCTACTATATATCTGGGAAAGCGACCGAGGTTGCATCTCCCGAAATAGCTAGTGACTACTCGAGAGGCTATATTACATGCGAATACTAGTTGTAACGGAGAGTCTGATACCACCAGAAGGCGAGTAACATGGGAGATAGCCATCCAGCATCTGTAATGCTAAAGTCTTATCAGAACTATGGCTTTCAGTTTTCCACAAGCGGTTCCTTCCTCTCAATCCCAAAACCGGCAGTATGGAGCATATACAGAGCATGGTACCTCTCACGCCGGTTCTTCTTCCAGCGGTAGCTATGCGCAATACTCGCAACCACAGCAGAGCCAACAACCACCCCAACCAACACAATTCGATATAGAAAACTTTCGTAGCAAGTACCAATCTTGCCAACGACACTTCATAGATATCGCACAACACAACAACGGCGTTCAAGCGCTTGCAGTTTTCATGAACATTCGTCTGCCGTACCAAAAGCAACCAACCCTTGCATCGCCGAGCTCGCACAATAATGAAAACATTATGGATGGTGGTGTCAATCGAGATCCTGCGCAAAACATCTCTCTCGTCCCTTATATCCGCAGATTGATAGTCACAGGGCACGATGAGGAGGTGATACTACATGGGTTTTTTGGGCAGTATTGGCGGGCAGGTATTGGGTCGTTACATGAGATCGAGAGGAGGAATTATCTGTTTGCAGCAAAAAGCCAGTCATGGTTGAAGGTCAAGCAGCACTACGATATGTCCGAGGAAGAAACGTGCCCTTTTATCCTGCCGCTTAGACGGACTACAGAGTTAGAGCTCCAGGCGGCAGACTCTGCTTGGAGTGAATGTGAGTGTCCTGATGTTTTGGAAGGACGCAACTGATTATCTCCAGGGCTAGCGATGGGAGACTGGATGCTTGGCCCCAGATCTCCAGATGCATTGAACCAGCCTAGTCGAACTCCACAAATGAAATGTGAGCCACAAGATTAAGTAAGCCCTTTGATACAACTCTGGAAGATTGGGTGTGTTTGGTAGCATGTTATGGAAGAGAACCGCAGACAAACTGTACAAATGGACTAGTGCATTGGGGGGATGGGGGGGGGGGGGGGCATCTTCCAAACGAGGGCAACAACAGCACCAATCGAGATATTTATGGAGGTAAAAAAATGTTGTATTGTCTTAAGTTTAGGTATAGTTTAGGTCCTTTTGGGTGAAGTATATGGACAAGGCTGAGAAGCTGGTATCGTCAAATACCCTTGTATAATGGCACCGTAGAGCAGGAACCTGCCAAATTTTTGAGTAGATACGTAGTCTCTACCTAAGGTAAACAATACCCAATCGTCTTAGCTTAGCTCAGTACTTTCATCATATTAATCATCAAATCCTCGATGTGAAAGATACGATAGCGGATTAAGAACTAGTAGCCTTGTGTGGTCCTCGTCCTTGGAACGTCTTGAACAATCACAATGGAACTGCAAGTTTAGTAAACCCCCTTCTTCCTGGAGCTATAGTGTGCCTGAGCATGCATCTAGATTCCAGGCATAATTATCAATGATCACTCTCCCGGACATTGCACAAGATGCCGTCTGCACCATCTTGGACAACTTTCGTTGGCACCAGCCTGGCCAGACGGCTTGAATCCGATACCTTCAGCAAGCTTGTGCAGATTCAGCATAGGAAACAACACTTGTCTCCCTCGCAGCTATGTGATATTTTCCTTCGACCCACAGAGCTAAATGATTTCAGCTTAAATGTGCGCGTCAGGTTATGGCTGCCGGTCCTGCAGAAACTTAGCCTCATAAATGTGCCTGCGGTGCTACGGGCTATGAAAAGATACTCTACTTTCGGAACACAGGCAGATGAGCTGGCAGGAAAAGATGGAAGTTCTGGCGCGGAATTGGGCACAACGTCGGGCTCAAATCCAAAAAGATGGAAAGACTCGTATTATTCAGATGAAGTCTTGTTTTACAGTATGGGCAAATATATCACGAGCGGGCGGACACCGGAGACTACACAGTTGGCTGTTGAGCTCCTGATTGTATGCATACAATGGATGGAACTGGTATACAAATCTGGCCATGGGGTAGATACTTTGCTCGCACCATCCAGCAAGCATACTGTGGTCACCAACGCAATCACAGCTCTTGGGACTCTAGTTGTCGGAGTCACTGAAAGTCCAGGCATACAGAAGATTTTGACTCGAGGGATTCCGCCCAGAGGAACTGGAAATCGTTTCTCGAGAGCACTCGCGAATTTTGTCCCGCTTCTCCAACGCATGCCAGCTATTGCGGAAAGGCTGGAAACGTTTCGGACAAAGACTCTGATCAGAATTGAACCTACTGACAAATCTACGATTGCTGCTAGCAAAGCGATAGACGATATTCTGGGTCAAGATCCTGAATTGGGTCCAGACAGCGTTCATGTTACAGACTTGCCTGTTATGCGGTCAAGGCCAGGCCTTTATATCTATCTCAATGCTCTGGTATGGTAGAAATTAGCGAAACGTTGCGCATGAGCTGACACTCGGAAGCTTGTCGGTAGACCTCTCATAGATGATGGCGAAATCATTGGCTATCTGCACAATCGATACCAGGTAACTCATGTCCTATTATTTGCCGACTGCGACTGATCTCGTTCAGGGTGACATGCAAGCCATGACCGTAGACCTCATTTTAGCAGCTTTCGATGTTCTAGCGGATGTCTCGGCGCGAAAAGAGAGCAACGAGAAAGAGCAGAGTAAATTCATAGCTCGGTCGTTCCTTTTCAACAAGGTACCTCTCCTCATTCTGAACCTTTCGAATTCATTTTTCAGTCCTCTCACGCCGGAATTCTGCATCCGTGAAGCTCTCGCCGCGGTTGACACCAATATATTTCCCACATTCTCCTCGCTGGGCGTTGAATCTAATTACGACAACATGTTTTCCGATTCTGTCAGGCAAGACTTCTGCTTCGCATGCTGCCTGCATGGATTACTTGAAGAATCAAGCATACCAGCCTTGCTTGGGGATATACCAATGGCGAGCCTGCCTTCTGTGCGACATACCAAGGAATCGGTACTTGAACAATGCTTAACAGATCCTAGCAAGCCGGAAGCGTTCATCGACGAACTGGATAACATGGACGGAAACGTTGGTGCAATCAGTCAAGCGCTCGCGGCAGTATGTCTTGATCCTGATGAAGATAATGCTCTGCTTTGCTAACCAGAGATCAGCTGATTGGAAAGCTCTGTCGCAATAAAGACACACCATCACTAAAGTCGATATGCACAAAGCTCGCTCGAAATGGAACTCACCTCGACGCAATGCTGATCTTCGAAAAGTCATACACGATACTACAGCCTGTATGTGAGGTGCTAGATAATTGGCACTACGAAGAGGATCAAGGCGAGTATCAGCCAGTCTACGAAGAGTTCGGCTCTGTTCTGCTTCTCGTGCTGGCCTTCGCACATCGCTACGATTTGACAACAACAGATCTTGGGATCAGTTCAGCGTCATCGTTCACCTCTAAGCTACTCACACATGGCCCTCTTTCAAAACCAGCAGATTCACTGTCTGAGCTCGAAAACACACAACTAAGTGGCTGGATCCGAGGACTGTTCGACAACGAGAGGAATGGTCTTGATGATGAACTGATGTCTACATGTCCTCCAAGAGACTTTTACCTTCTCGTTCCGACCCTCTTCCACAACATTGTTCTAGCAAGCTTACACAACTCGCTCCCAGAGGAAAACCTCAAAGGAGGGCTAGAATATCTTGTTGAGCCTTTCCTACTTCCTGCTCTTGTACATGGTATCACCTGGCTGAGCTCACATTTGTGGGAAGCTCGAGGAGACGCCAATGCTGTCCTTCAAATACTAACTATGCTGATAAGCAACCCGCCCAGTTCATCAAGTAGTACCGACGCGGGCCATATGTTCAACTCAGTTCTTAACATTGCCGCCAGGAATCTAGAACATTCTCTTCGTTGGCTGCAGCGAGCGGAACCTAAGCGACAAGATATCGAACCACTTCTGCGAGCACTCCGTTCAAATCTGGGGTTTGAGCGACGTGGTGCCAGTGATCATATAGAGCTTGAATCATGGACGAAGTCTGATTCCGGCCAAGGCCATCTTGTTTCCAATTTCAGGGCCACTATTGGAAACCTAGTTCAGTGGGCGACGAATCCGGTAAGCTTCTGCTCCATTCTGCCACAGAGAAAACTGCTTTGGCATTGAACCCTCTGCAGGCATCACAGCAAACATGTTCAGAGCATGTCATCTTTTTTGTCTTAGTCAAGTAGTGCTCTAATAAACATACAGGCAATGAATGTCGGACCTACAATATATACACACCGACAAACTCTAGTAGCAATCCGATTGCTGACTGCAAAGTTGGTGTTGAAACTCATTATAGATGAAATGAAACGCTACATAGAGCTTGGCAAGGGTAGTGCGGTTCTTGACGTGGCAACAGCAATGATCTGTGCACCTGGTAGTGCATCATGGGGGGAACTCAGGGTACGTCTGAATTCCTAGACTAAGTATTGCAGTGCTAATACGTGTATAATAGCAGCCTATGGGCGAAGTCAATATCATGGGCGTCGCGCCCCTCCCCCTTCAGCATCGCACGAACCTCCGCGAAGCCCTGAAAATCGAAGCAGACGTCGCCGCAAAAGCATCAAAAGAAGACCCATTCTACGCAAGACTTGTGATCCGTCTCTACCGCAGTGTCGAAGCACAGATGCTGAATTTGCCACCTCCGCTAGATATTCTCACAAGCGATCTCACAGGCTTGGGCACAGGTATGGGTGGACTGCCTGATATCGGTGATCTAAGTGCTGTCAGTGGTGACATGGGCCAGGGCAGTGCGATGGATGTCCTTGGTGCCAATAATGATTTGATGAATGGACTGCTTGGCGGTGGTGATTTGGGGGATCCGATAGGTGGGAGTATGGATGTCAGTGATTTGTTTGGGGATGGCATGGATTTTTAGATGGACGCCGGAGGCAGAGAGATCTAACAGGCGTTATGACGCAGGTAGCAATAGGGAAGATGGCGTTCAACTAAACATGGGAATACTATTGCATTGTTATCTGACCATCTTTTCCTCATCATAAACAAATAACCCAACCTCGATTCAATTAATACCTAATCAAGTTTTTCCTAATTCAAGTAATGTTGACTTGACACAAGTCCGTGTAGTGACAGGCAGTACTAGACATACAGTCTTTACTGATGAGCCGAGGGTCAACTAATGCATGTATGATTGATGGATCTGGCAAGGTAGGTATGTCCTCTTCGAAGCAACAGTGCGATAGCTCACCTGGCAACTGGCCAGACGATAGGCGAGACAAGAAAACAACGGTGCTTGATTGCCCTTGTTCTTGGACTCTGCAGCTGATCGTGGGCGGCTCTCAACCTTCGATATGGATGAACGCATTTCAATTTTACATCACAGTCTCACTTGAATGCGCTCCTCGTCATATACGAGGCAGAGATAAGACGCTCAGGGTTTGGGCTGCCAGTGTGTGCATCAACCAAGATGAAATTTTTGAGCGCAATCAGCAAGTATCGCAAAATGGGACAAATATATGCACTTGCCCGGCAGACGTTGATTTTCCTCGGTCCTGTCATCGTAGAAACAAGGCCTCTCTCTATGTTTGCGACATTGGTGTAATGTTCTCAACTCTCTGCCAAGTGTTAGAGCTTCCGGGAAGGTAATACTTAGCTGAACTTATCCTCAAGGGACTAAGTGACGTCGGGTTGGTATAATGATGAAGTTTATTCGCCCGGTTCTGAACCTAAAGGGCCCTAGTCTATATTACAAAATCCACTCCATTCGGTGTTTCCAATGCCTCCTGAAGCCCTTACCAAACTGCCTCTACCACTATTTTCCAATTCCGGTCATGATCATATTCAACGAGGTCTCGTGTAATGTTAGTAGCAAGTGAGCTTGAAGATCATTCCTCCAAGTGTTCAATGTCCTATCGTCGGCGACTGAAGCGAAACCTGCTAGGGACACGAGGTGCTGGGGGTTAGTCGGGGTGAGAGAATGAGATGGGATTTACTGTTGTGGGGTGTTGCCTGCCTGTTCTACTTCCATGTCCAGTCGTTCTGTAGCAAGAGCAAACTTGATTGTTGCGCGAACCGCGTCCATATTTGGTGTCCATGTCTCTGGGTCAGTTGGTGCTTTCCCTCCCAAGTGGAAAGAGAGGTTGCCTCTTCTGGTGACTGTCTGTGCTAGCATCTGTGTTCGGTATGCGTCCCATCTCGTGCATCGGAAGAGAAAGTGCTTGGCCGTTTCCCTTGCTTGGCCGCACTGGTAGTGGTCAGATTCCGCTGCTCCGATACGGTGGAGGTATCCATTGAGCCTTGCCATGCCCGTTCGGAGTTGTGCTAATACGCTCGCTTCTCTCCGCTTGAGGCTATTGTACAGCGTACGAGTGTGCTTGCCTGGGAGTGCTGTGTCCATTTCTCTCGAGTGCTTTCCTACTCCGTCTGGCAGTGTCCGTGTTGCTTCTGTCGCTATCGCATTGTTTGTGATGGTGGACTTGGCTTGTCGACATGGCCCTTGAGGGGCGAGGGGCTCGGCCCTGCTCCGTAGCTCGTCGTGCTACCTCCTTTGCTCTCCTGCCTAGCTCGAAGCTCTCCTGTGATGGGATCCGTACCATCGCGACGGACTGCCTCCCTTTCTCAGCGTGCGAACTACCTCATAGATCTCTTCAATGCTGTTTTGTCCTGACTGGTGTCTTGGTTGGTTCGCTGCTAGCAGGGCT
>MU254417.1:0-11689 GCA_019669825.1 Calycina marina
TACTAGGTTTGCTTCACAGAGAATGCAGAGACTCAACTTAGTGTTCATAGATCCGCAAGGAACCCAGGTAGCACTCTAAATTGATTTATTATTATGTTAACTTGCTCTTCCCTCATATTAGATACGTTGATTATATATGCTATTCCTCCGTCTGATGACTCAGGATATTTGGGTAGTTCTTCTGCAAAGATCGCTCTTTCAACTTTTGTTGGATTCATAGAAGCACTACTTAATATAGGAATGATTTCAGGCTTAATATGTTAGCAATGCATTAGCAGTATAATGTGGGGAATGCACCCCTCCAAGATATCTTCTTCGATTACTTCTCGCTCTGCGTAAATTCTTTCTCTTTCGAATTGCCAAGTCTCATTCTCTAGCTCAACAAAGTTGTTTCCCCACGACTGTCTATCTGGAAAGTCAAGAAGGGAATCCATTTTAATGTATTAACAAAGTATTACGACGGGGCGGGCTGTGGGTATAGCGTTTAATGTTTGTAGTTTATATAAGAAATTAAAGGTGAAATTAGAAGAAATAGTCGCCTGAGGTCAGAAAATTGTGGGATTGAGAAAGTGGAGAGTTTTTGGGACAGGTGAGCTAACCCTGTGGGTTAGCTCACCTGTATTCTCGTTCTGACGAGACGAGATTGACTTCAGGTCAATATGTATCACGTGATGGCAAACGGCCAGTGATATCTCCCACGGGAGTAAAAGAAGACATTGCATATTCAATACCTTGGAAACCGGTAAATATGACTGGTAAATCTCCTATGAATCATCTTTGGTAATTACCTCTAACTTGAAGCCCAAAAAGATATCCAAAAAGAAAAAGCAGTTTCATCGAATTGAGGCTGGACAGGTGTCATGTTTTCATGATAACTTCCAACAACAGCCATATTGACAACAGCTGCCCACCATCACTGCCTGTGATCCGAAGATCTGGTCTCTTATAACACCTGCTTAAGATTCAGAAACATGCGGTTTCGCACCTCCTCATTTGGCGGCTTGGTATGTTTGGATCCTCATCGGAACAGATTGATCTTCAGATACAGATCAGCAGCCTGGAGATTTAGAGCATCAATGTTTCGATTCGACCCATGTTTCTTGTTCATTGGAACCTATGGTCCCAATTAGTGGCTTTATATTTTAATTTAACTTGCGAGATCGGGTCTGGCCTAGTCGTTCGAAGGTGTTCCACGACCGTACAGAGAAGTTAGACTCGAGAGATCTATTTTCTGTTTCAGTGCTTACCCAAATCTTCGAACCCATATGCTGTGTGTCTTTGGGCGAAGCAGTTCGACATTTGACATTTGCCCTTGAAGCAGGCACTCAACTAGGTTTGGAGCAACTGAAGCAAGTCCATGTGTTGAGCAACTCAACAATGCCCACATGTTGTTACTAACAGAACTTTGGAATAACATGCATACACAGGCATCATTAAGTCAATTGAGCTGGGGAGTTTACCCTCAGGTCGAAATTTCGTCCTGTGTTTGACCTGACCACACCCCTTGGGCCTCGCTTAGCACCGACCATTACGAAACGACAAAACGTCAACGATACCATTCTTTCACTCATATTTCCTTTCTGGGCGGCGGCAAAATACAATTTTCCCATAGTGATTTATGGATATGAGCGGGTCTCAAGACTTAAGAAGCGTCTTTTACATGCACAGTACTATATACCAGGTGACTTTCGACAATGACAAATCCCTATGTTTTGTCCTACATATCCGGGGTATATATGTGAGCTTAGTGGCGATGAGCGAGGAAATGAGAACTGACATTACGTTCATGGGAATACAAATGCAATGGCCAGAACCCGAGATGGGGACAGTAGCTTGAGATGAGGGGGGAGTGAAGTCCAACTACCTCGCTTAAGATCCGTTTGCGTAGTTCCCTTCCGCACCCGATTTTCCCTATCAAAGCTCTTCTTAGTATAGGCCCCTCACGATTATGGTGAATTCATTCTCTTTCTCAACTTGTCACCTGACCTCTTCAGTGTTTGCGATGTCAGGCATCTTCTATCAGTGAATTATAGAGACGTGTCAAAATTGGCCCAGAAGCTTCGACATGCTTCAGCATAATCGAGATGCCGTATCGAGCGGAGCAGGCTAAAGTTTCGCCGTCCTGTGAACTTGAAAAACAAGTGAATAGATTTACACTCTTACTCCGTATCTTTATACTTTAGGAAGCTTTTTTTTATACCTTAGTTATTTCTGTGCGGTGGTGAAAATACGGACTGTTGTGGCCCTCCACTTCCCCAAACCCAGCTGAGAACACACTGGACTAAATGGCGCTAGCCTTTTGACATTTGCCTCGCGAGTCATCTTTGCGTGGCCTGAGACAATTAGCTTACTGTCACAAGCTTACTCGCTCAGAAGTCTTAATACTATCAAAATCGTTTACAAGAGCCAAGTAACAATACCTCATGCTAATCGAGGTCGCGACTCGGTGTTACTATACCCCCGTGTTAAACTATCTCCATGCTTTTCATATACCAAATATGATCAGACAATACGTAGGGGGCTATGGAACCAGATTTGTTTATTTATTTATTTATTTATCTATTCATTCGTACACGGTTTCAGCCATCCGTTTGGATAGCTATGCCGGAACGGCCCGGAATGGCCCAGCTTTGGCACCAGTTGCCGAGCTGCGACCTCAGGAGACGCAGCTCATTTCATCACACTTGTGTGACCAGCAACCTCCTCCATTGAACGGTCCGGATTCTACTTACGAATATGTGCACATCCGTTGACAGGAGTGCTCTATTTGTGACTGTAGTATAAGGCTCTTACTCGGCGAGCAACTATGGCCACAATAAAGCCATGTTGGTCACCTTAACCGTGATTCCACGACTCCTTGGTCCTCGCATGGCAAAAATCCTTCCCAACATCGTTCTCTCTCATTCAAATCGTCCGGCCCGTATGCAGGAAGTGGTGATGCCCCCCCAGATTCACAGAATTGAGTGTGCTGTGTGTATGCTTGGCTGTAATGTGTATGATGTTCCCGCATCTGAGGTCTGGGTGAGTCAACTGAAGCTGTGTTGATGTAGAAAAACCTGAGAGTTTGCTGCCGGCTTGCAAAAACGCTTCACTGTAGCCACCCTCGCTGTTATCTTGAGCATGATGGGTTGGTAGCTGCAGGATTCGAACCTACCAGCAAAAGCTGTCTTCCTAGACTCTAGCTGTGGAGGAATATACACAATAGGTGCTCACCAGAGAGGCAGTGCCAGCTACCTCTCCAGCCGCCTATTGAACCAGACGTTAGGACCTGTTCATCTCATGTTTACCCAATGATGAGCCGCAACTCCGATCACATGACTGACACGGTCCCAGCTGTTGCAGTTCGTACAGGGGATTTTCAGTGCTGGTACCATCCTATCGGAATGGGGTCGTAAGATGGCCGCGGGCAGTTATGTCGATCATTCATCGGTGCCGGTGAGTCTCTTGTGTCTGAGATGACGAGATCAGTTTCTGGAAATTCCAGACCTCACCATCCTACGTATTGAATTCCAAGATTGTCGAGGAGCAGTTCCGGCAAGTGTTATCGCTCTACCCTATAGGTTGGGATCAAATTCCAAAGCAATGCTACCGTTACTTGACATCGTAGGAAGCTCAGTGCGTGTCCCAATTATTGAGATGATCCTTCGAGAACCAACTTCAGTTGCCCGACGGACGGCGCTCGAGGTGGTACTTCATCTACCCACCTCGTCTGTCCCGTTTTTTCCAACAAGAGGGAAAGAGACTCGGATACTGTTTTACACTAGCATCGAGGTACTTTGGCATTAGCCATATAGCTCGAATCATCCCTCTTACATACCATTCGTTGCACTAGCATCCAGGAGCTTATGTCCTTGCCCCAGAGACCGATCATACCGTAAGCTATGTTTGGGCAACAGTATTGGTAGGTCAATGAGATCACGAAGCCATCATGCAGCTCTCATATCAGGTCGCATTTTGCGCCAAGCATCTGCATCAAGGCCCAAAGAAGGTCACACGGCCAATAAGCGCTCGTCGTTGAGTGCTACTGAGCGAACACAGCATTCTGGTGACCATTCATCGCGGTGGGTTGCAGCTGGTACATGCACTTACGATCCAACCTTCTAGGTTTGGGCAAGCAGTCTGTATTTTGGACTTTGCCTATGGACTAAACACAATCCATACTCACTTGATATCCAAATACTGATATGTAGTCATGCATCTGCGGTGATGGAGTTTCTTGGTACGGTGTTGCACGCATGGCATTGTCCAGCTGTTTGGAAGCAGCTGGACTATCACCCAAGCCTTTCATGGTACTCCTTCGTTTCCTCCATAATATTAAGGTCGTTGATGCTTTTTTCCTGCTGTTGTAGGTCAAGCTTACATGGAGCTCTCGTTGTCATATTTCGCTTGTAGTACAGGTACGGCATAGGTAGGTCTCCCAACGCGGTTGTTTGATTTCCGTCAGGATCAGTCAAGACCTTTGAAGCGTTGAACATGGCTTACTATCCAAACATCATTCGCAGCTGCTTTGACATCTCGGGTAGCAAGCAGTATACCTAGCGATCGCTGAAGCTTTCCATTGAAGAGATGACAATATACCTTTACCTAGTGCCAAGATCGGATATGTGACCAGCTTGAACGGAAGCGTGGGTATTGACTTGCAGCTCACTTGGTGAACCAATGGTTCCGGACCTTGTCTATCTGGCCAACATAAGGCTTTGTGAGACTCGTGGAATTGACTTGGGTTGAAAGCATCAGATGAAAATTCACTTGGGTATAACCCCCTTCCTTTACGTGCCAAGGCCCCATCTGTGGAACTAGGCTCATTCCAGATTAAAGGCAAATCTTGACATTATCTAACTTACACCCACCACAAGCAAACCTCCTACCCATATCTTCCACGACCTTTTTATTTCCCCAACTTTCCTATTCTAAGCTTATGCATATCGTTACGACGTGGACGCTGCGTGACGAATACAGTTTGATACCCCGTTAACGGCCTGCCGACACAGCGAACCTCTCGGAACCCTAATTTCCACGGCAAACAAGAAAGGAGAAAAAGGGAGCATAGTACTTCGAACACCAACACCACATCCGAGTACCCAGCTCTGTCCTCGATCCGAAAACACTCACCACGACAACAAAGCCCCTGTCCCGAACGCTCTTGCGCCAATATCTCGCATTAAGCTCGCCCACCGCCTTCTGTGAGTACTCAGGAGGGTTGGAGCAGGCAATCTGCAACATTTGTATTCCACAGCGTACACTGTCGGCTCCTTGCATAAGTTCTGGTGAACAACACCCGCAATAACATTCTCTGCATTCAATGAGCTACGAGCTCGACACCAAGTTCAACATGAACGAACAGTACAGCATGTATGCTGGCGGACACAACCCCCCACACAGATCTCCCAGCTCGAACAGGACATACCACGGCGCAGCCACTATTAATCGGCAGCCGTCACAACATTTTGACGAATATGCAGCTTCCCAGCAGCAGCGACGTTACCAGGTGGATGATCATCTAACTTCGCGATACGACTCTCCTTCATCATATCACAACAACTCGCAATACGAAGGTCATCGAATGATGGCGCCCCCGATGAACCTCCCGTTGAACGTCAACAACAATCACTCTCCTCGCTTTCCTTACGACAACCAGACTTGGAATGGCTTTGGTGGACAGGGCGGCTCATCTACAGTGAATATGGTCAACGGCAATAGTCGCTCTCGAGCAAGATTAACACCAGTATGTGTGACCTCTCCCGTCTCTGAAACTGTTATTGATATTAGTTAGGATCTCTTCAACCCACCTGCAGGTCCCAACGGCAACAGCAACTTAATGCCAACTAACATGGATCCAAGCTTCGACCATCATCAACAATATGGTGTGCCCGGATTTGTGCAGCCGCCCATCAATCGAGATCCTCTACTACAAATGACTGGTTCGGCGCGTGACTCAGGCGATGATGCACTCATACCAACTGCAATCGTTATCAAAAACATCCCTTTCGCGATTAAGAAAGAGCAGCTCATGGAGACAATGTCAAATTTGGGTCTACCTCTTCCCTATGCCTTTAATTATCATTTTGATAATGGAGTATTCAGAGGCTTAGCTTTCGCCAATTTCACGACCGCAGATGAGACTGCTCAAGTTATTGAGAGAATGAATCACATGGAGCTCAGCGGAAGAAAATTGCGTGTTGAATATAAGAAAATGCTACCAATAGAACAACGGGAGCGCATCGAACGAGATAAGCGGGAGAGGCGTGGTCAGCTACAGGAGCAGCATCAGCCTGCCTCGTCATCGCAACTTCACGCGCAAAGCTCTATGACCTCGATGAACTCTGGTTTAGGGCCCGCGGCATCACCTTCCCCGCTGTCTCAGCGAGCCAACGGACCAAAAGGTATGCACGTATCCAACGTACCCATATCCGAGATGAGGTTGTCATGTTGCTAACCTGCCTAGCTGGTCTCGATTTTGACCTTAACGATCCCACTACTCAAGACTTCTACAACAAAATACTCCTTTTCAAGAACGATAAAGACAAAGAAACCTACGTCTTTCCACACAATACAGACCCTGAACACCGAAGGATCATTCACGTTTTGGCACATAATATGAACCTTGACCATCGTTCGGAAGGTACTGCGGACCACCGTCAGCTTCATCTGACGAAGAAGTTTGCAGCTCCTCCAGTTCCACAGATCCATTCAAAGTACGGACACCCACTGGCCAATGAACGTAAAGCTCTGACCCGCGCCGCTACCACTGATCTCAGTGAAGCCCGCGACACGTATGGTGGTGGTCTTCACACTTTGAATCGCCAGACTTCGAGTCTTCTGCATACCGCCGGTCATTCCGGGGATGGCTTGTCTAATAATCATAGCGCTGTTCGAGGTGTGAAGTCGTTTGCCGAACTTAGAAGTTGGACTCATTCACCGCATTCCACATTTCCCCCTGTAGAGGGAAGACAGACTTCTAGGTATGCAGAGCACTACTCGGTCCGCGGCAATGGACAACCTACGGCAACACCAAGCCTTACACCCACGTCTGATGTACGGTCTGATGAACGAGCTGATATTTCCGTTCTCACGAATGGTGTTGAGCAGATGTCGTTTAATACCGCGCACAACAGACCCAGTATGGGTCGTTCTAATGGATCTACTGCCACTATTCGACCAAGCCAAGCCCACAGTGCTGGCCCTATCGGGAGTCAGCGGCCAACCAACGGTAATTACGATGACAATAATATGAACGGCTCATCAACACTGCCTCAGAGGCAACCGACTATCCCAGGAAGTGAATGGGGTCGCAATGGAGGTGGATTTGTCAGCAATCGCGCCAATGGCCATGCCAATCGTGGAAGTGGTGAGCAATATTGGGCAACACACCATGAGTTAAATGCTGATTCTGAAGCAGACACTTCCGATGATAGCAACGGAGTTTCTCGGCCGCCTAAGAGTCTGAGATACTAGGAGTGTTTATAGCCACTCTTAACGATGTTACGAACTTGGATAGTTCAACCGCATCAAGCGCTCACTACATTTCCTGCGTACTGCACGGTAATGATGTGGTCAAGGACTATGGATATCTGACGATTATATGTCGTTTTTGGGTTGTTGAGGTAGAGTGTAACATTGCCAGCCCTGTTTTCTCTTCGCATCATCTGTTCGCGTATGCATGTTATTGATTGCTTGGACACAACCTTTCGACTCGAGCTGTCACACTAGGATAATCTCGAGCATATACCTACGCACACGACTTGGATGACACGACGAATTCTCTTCCTCGCCCTGTTTGCATGCAGAAATTCATTACACCTTGACGAAAAAAAAATACGACTCGGAATGCCATAAATACAGCGACTGGGCAACCACCATCACGATTTACGCTGCTATGAACCGTCTCTTCTATTACTTGGTCGGTCTCCCTTCCGGAATTCAAAGACTAATAGAGGCCCGACAATGTCTCGTTTGACACAACGTCATATACTGGAACCTCCGGCCGGGTGCACCAAGTTCACTATCGATACACCTTTTGCATAGCTCTCTTCTTCATCGAACTGCTGGTTAGTTGCTTTGTGCTCGAATTGTTGGTTGCTCCAATTGGATAGGCTTTGCGCGCGAATAAACGAAATGCTTGAATTTGGATGCGTGGGAAGGTGATTAAAAGAAGAGAGTTGTATTACTGTGTTCACCTGCGTTTATGTTTCTGAATTTCACCTCCTGTTTTGGGTACCTGCTGTTGTTCAGGGGATCCACATTCAGAGGATGAGACGGACATGGCCAGCAGGGATGTGTGTTTCGATGATGGATGATTTGGTTGTTTCAATGCGGCGTATACGGTATCTTGAAAAAATTAATACGATGTCCTACTTATATACTTGGATCCATGTCTTCCCCATAGCCCAAAAAAATCGGTGATGATGAGTGATGAAGGCGGACTTTCGTTCATGTCATGGAACTACAGCGGTTTCCAAACTGCTGTATGTCGGACACTGAAAATCGTAAACCATCAATTTTTAGTACATATCTCTCTAAATTTAATACTATTTCATTCTGTAAAAGGTCTTTTTATTTAGTACTTTGTGTGCCAGCACTTTGCCTTGATTATCGTAGCTACCCGGTACGCCATACTATCTGCTTTCTGCTCAAATAGACTATTAGGAAGGGCCTTTCAAGCCCCCTTTAAAGCGTCCTGTAGAGCCTTCACAGCATCCTCCCCTCTGCCCACATTCTGTAGTTCGGGGTGCATTTGTTGAACAAGCTCAAATCAGGTGAATACAGGGGCCAGTCGACCAAAGGAATTGCCATACCCATGAACCTAAAACATACTTCACTGAGGACAAGACAGTCAAGCACCACTGTCGAACTGCTCGGGCAGTATGAATTGGGGTATTATCTTGCATGAGTTGTAGGCCAGATTCCCGTCAATTAGGGATGTTATCGTCGAGTAATTGGAGGTAGGACCGAGCAGAGTAGCCATTATTCTCTGGCTGCCAATCTCACTCAAGATACAATTCCGACCAAAATATTTGACCCTCGATGAATCAGAAACAGGCCCAATCTGTGACTGAAATATCCTTTCCTTTTGAGTAAGTTTGGACTATGTCCCGATCCCACTTTGACATAGGTGTACGAAAGACCCATTCACCCTTTTACCCTTTTCCCTCTCAGCAGAACACTCATCTGACCACATATAAGTCCCCCACTCTGCTAAGGTTCAATGCTCCCGAGCTTTACACCAAGCAACCCGTTTACGGGCCACCCTCTCTGTAAGCTCTTGCAGGCGCTTGGCTCTCCGGTAACTAATTCCAGAGGGCCTAATATGCGTTTAAAGGTAGTAGTGCTGAAATTCATCCTTCACTCCTCCCAAAACTCCGCATATGTGTATGTTGGGTGTAGTTGGACGCATTTTACAAGACGACGTGCATCTTGTTCTGTCCAAAGCTTCGGCCGTCCGGGTCGTGATAGAGACTCTCTGTTCAGGCGTACGGACGCGCGGCGCAAAGTGGTTTTGACAGTCGATTTTGTCATCTTGAGAGCCTTCGCGATCTCGGCCGAATTTCCCCCTAACTTTGCTTCCTCCACGATTTGACCTCTCTTTTAAGGACTGAGTTCCCTCTTTTGGACTAGATTTGGATGAATTGGGCCTAGGGGACGTCGAGTAGTAGACATTTTATTGTTCCATATAGAGGGCGTTTGTGGGGGGGGGCACCCAAAAATTAGGGAATTTCGGGGTTGGATTTCAGACTTATCCACAGTGACCTGTAGATTTTAGACTGAGTAGCTCGTGTCGTTATTAATAGTTGAATTGTGTTACTTTGTTTGTTCACTTTGTTTTTGAGGTTTTCTCGCTTAGCCTACAGGGGCTGTCAACGTTCCGAGCGCACAGGCCAAAAACACCAATACCTCAAATCGCGGCTTTTAATCTTGGAGTTCTCCAGCGACGACGCACGTGACAATAGAGCTGCAGGAAACGCACGGGACAGAACTTGTAATCTCCTCGTTAGGTCTATATATCAGCAAGCACAGTAGCATTAGACGGTAATCGAATCTTCTTGTACTCAGATAGCCTCTGTAGCTTCAATCGCGTGTAGTTGACTACAAGCCCTGACACCCGGCGCTTATACTCTTCTTCCGTCTCGGTTGCTGGATGCCGACGAGGATCCGGAGGGTAGGGAGGAGCTTCTATTTTGCCTTGTGCGTCGTCTTCGTCATTACAGAAGATCAGTCAATCTGCCTTTCCCCATCATGATATCCACCAAGCGATGTAAAATTAAGAAGTGCATAGGGAACCAGCCCACGGCAGGTTCCCTCCCTATTTAACTATAATGTCTGAGATGTACCGAATATTCTAGATACTTGTCTTCTCACAAATAAAAGGAAAAGCGTAGAACAGTATAGATAGAGTAGAAGGTCCTGGAATAAACCACCATGACTTTCTTGGCCTAGTCGTCAGTGCTTAGCGAGCGCCTTGGCCTGAGCATTCACATGGGTTCCAACCCTCACAATGAGTCCACACTCCCAATCTAGCTCTCAGATTGATATTGGAATCAAACAAGGCAACACTCAAATTACAATGCGAATTATTACCGATGCTGGCTTGGGAGTTGCTCTACAAACCACACCGCCAGTTTGAAGCTCTCCGGTAGAACAATGGTTCGATATTGAAGCTTATGAATCTGAGGTTGGGCACCAAATTGAGAAATATCCTGAGCCTGAACCTTTGCCTGAACTAGACCCAGTGATTCGAAGGGCTAGGTACTCTACACAAAGTGCTAGAAAACGAATAGTACAGAAGTATTCAAAAAGGCACGATATTTACCACTTTGAAATTGGAGATATTGTGTCTTTGAAGGTCCCGAGAGAGGATAGGAGCTCAACTGATGATAAACAACTATTTGGACGGATATGAGAAGAGCCTCACTCTCATCGATATAAAGCTTTGACTTAATCTGGCGTTATTAAACGCTTGGTATTAACGAAAGAGCTTGGGGCTGTTACCAAGGCTCTCTGGCCAGATATTGTAACCCCTGATAGCCAGACAAATGTTACAGTTGGAGCGGTAGCAAGATGGGCTTCCACTAGTGCACGAGTTGGAGTATCTTGTCAGTGTAAGGGGCTTTGTGATACAAAGAGATGTAGATGCTATAAGGAAAGCAAAGCTGCATGTATTATACACTGCCATAGAGATGAGCATGATTGCAGAAACTTGTCAGGTCTAGTTATTCGTACAGAAATAGCAGTAGTCGATAGGCTCAGGAGAAAGCGGGTGTCAGGATCCAGATGTCACGAGCTCCGCGCGACAGCTCGCGAGGCTTGCGCAGGATTCCCTCTTAGTATATAGTCTTTGTAGTTTTCTTAGTCAAGAGTATCATGCTCAAATTACCATAACGTGGTTTATCAGTATCCGGTTAATATCAGTATCCGGTTGACATTTAACTACCTTCGTACGAAAAACTAATATTAAACAACAACAACAAATTAAATTGAACTAAACTAATTGCGTGTGAGGGTTAGAACCCACTTAGGTGCTCGGGCCAAGGCCTTCGCTAAGCAGTGCTGTCAAGCGAATGAACGCCAAGAACGCCAGAGTGGCATTATCATGAGGCATACTATTCTATATACTATTCTATACTATTCTATACTATTCTATACTATTCTATACTATTCTATACTATTCTATACTATTCTATACTATTCTATA
>MU254418.1:0-11687 GCA_019669825.1 Calycina marina
GCAAGCAGAAAGGGTAGAAGAGGATATCGTTATAGTCGAGCAGACTACTTCTACTAAACCTGTACGGCCGTTACGGATGTGTAGTATGTGTAGATCGACTGAACATACAGCTCGAACGTGTAACTTAAGGGGTAGTTTCAATCAGAATAGCTTTCTGATCGTTAATTTAATACGTTGTTGAGGTATTGTAGATTGAAGGGTGTGGACGGGTGGTTTTGGTGGGGGGGCTGTCTCACTCACTGGTAAGGTACGTTACCATATATAAACCTAGGTAAATCATCGAGAACATCTGCCAACCAATCGTTCCTTTTCCCGCCGCCAATCATTCTTACTTTCTCACCAGTTCCTGTCATCCACTCCATTTTACAAATGGTCTTGCGATGAGATCTTCTACGTTTCGACAATTGCATTCTGAAAGCACCACATTAGATCACTTCTACCACGACAGATTTTATGACTAATTGTTCAGCGATCTTTGAATGCGGCGTGCCTACTTTTTTCAATCCATGTTTATATGTATAGCGAAAGAACCAGAGCGATTGGCTCTCACGTAGTCCAGATTTCTGCCTCATTAGATACATCAGTTAAATTTTGGAAACTGGCTGCTACAAAGCCCCGTGAACAAAATGCTCACTTACTCAAGCCAAAGGATATAGGTCAGGTCGAATCTAACGAAGTCTGTAGATTTTGCAAGGACAGGACACAACGCGAACCTAGGCAAAGCTTGTCTGCTTAGGACAACGTCGTGGAAGACGATAGCGCACGAAGTCAAGCTGTCAAAGTCAAACACGATGGCATATCAGTCGCGGTCACTCAGTCTCCTCAGCACCATAAGGTGTTTGAAGGAGCAGTTCCCTTCTTTTGATCTTGGATAGTGACCACCTTCTAGGTAGCAATTATTGACCGATCAATCAAGACCTTACACATCGACATCGTGCCTCCTAATTCGGTAATACTAAAAAGGCAGACTAAAATGCACTCAATTGGTGTAAGATGTAATTACCTACACATGGCCTACCACTCCAATCAATAGTCCAGGCAGCGCCTATGAAACGATTTCTGCAGAACGTTGATGGATATGGAACAACATCAAACCTCAACATGGAGAAACAAGATACCCCAGATGAGCCTGTAAAAGATATTTAGGTAAGCAAGCGCTTGAACTTCTCTAGAAAGGCTGCATTCTTTCGCCAGCAAGTAGCTTTTTGCCAATGTGGAAGTTAACTGACCAAGAAGCAGCCTGAGACTCTAGTGAAGGAAACGAAGCCAAAGCTTTCTCTTGAAACTCTGCATTTAGAGCTTTGTACCACCATCTGCACGTTGGGTTTTGCCCAAAATTGGCCGATGGAGATACGCCGTCTGAAGCCTAGTGGCCAGGAAGGAATGGAGCTTCAGGTTCCCTTCTGCAACGTCTCTCGCAGACCTCTGCTTTGCAAGAAACTTCCTTGCCTTACTCTACGTCAACCACAACATCTCCCAAGAAGTCACCGGAATATTGTTCTCGGTGAATCCGTTCAGCTTTGCACATAGCTGCCACAGCACCGACCACCATTGCCACACCAAAGCCTTTGGTGATTCCATGGTCTTCATGCCGATCCACAAAGTACGCCAAATCAAACATCCTAGCCTTATGGTCAACTTTGACGAAGGTGGTAGGAAGACTATAGCATAACCTGTCTCTACTCAAGCGCTGTTGAACAGGGAGAGACTTCTAGCGGGGCTGAGGTATCCAAACGCCTCGATGCCCAGGCACTCGATTCGAACATTGCGCGTTATTTTACCGACGTTAGGATAGCTAACGTTGACCTAGATTTTGGACAAAGCATCTGGTAGAACGTTGAGGCGTAAGCAAATTTTGGCTTTGGAGAACCTAGATGCAGTTGCACAATGCACCGGCGTTGTTTCAACAACAGATCTCATCACTAAATCAAGAAATGGCAATAACCGAACCCTCCACCTATCCGTGTAAAGACGTTACGTTACGACTTGCAATTGCTAAAGTTTGTCTAATAGCTGCTACATGCTGCCGACTCGTTGACGCACGCCACATTCGTAGCTGCACTGGACATAATTCTACCCCGATCGGTAGAGAGCATTCGCCTATTTCTACCTTGGTCAGACGTCGTGGTGCGGCTCTGTGGAAACACATAAGAACTGACACTCAACCAATATTTCATAGTCGCCGATGGGTTACTATACACGAATAATGGGTGCCGGGAGTAAATGAAGAAGCCGGGAAGAAAGGAGGAGTTTCCAAACGGTACGTTACAATTTGCCCGTCGTCTGAAACTCTATGCTCCGAGAACTCCCGCGGATACTGACTCTGGTAGGAGCATACAAGTATGTCGTGGAAAGTAGAGCATTTGGCTATAGGGGTTCAAGATGCTGGGGAATCCTAATATCAAGAGGTATATATCGTGAAGTATACATTCTCATCGGATATCGTATATATCTCGTGCTAGTAAGCACATACCTTAACCATATATATAAAAGTATTTCAAATCTTGACCGTGGACTGCCCTACCCCCTGTCTATAAACCCACTGCGCAAACTTGACACTAGGTTCATCAAACAGCTTCATCGCTATCTCCGCCATCCAAAGCGTGATGGGTAACAGTATCAACTGTGGAAGTAGAAAGGCAGGTTCTAAGCCAAGTGGCCCAGCCTTCGATATTGGATGTATATTGACCCAGCCTGTCAGTCCTTCGTTCCTATCGTCTCTTTGCCAGCCAACAGCCGCATAAAGACGGTCGCCGAGCAGCCATAGTACGGGGCCATGAAATAAGTAGAGTCCAAATGATATCCGACCGAGATATTGATTAAAACGCATCTCGAAGAACCGCTTTAGCCAGGGCAGATGTCGTGTTGATGCCACGAGACAGCTTGCAGCCCAGAACTGATAGAACCATTTCGTATCCTTACCAGCTTCCGGCTTGAGAAAAGATAGGTAGTACCATCCGGGAGTCGTCTTTAGCTTCTCGATGCCGACACCATAAGAAGGCACGCCACCAAGATAGATGCTCGCCACGAAAAGTGCGTAGAAGATCCGAGTCTTGTGTCGCACCAGGGCGACGAAGATATCGGGTAGGTTGTTGACCCGAGCAAGCTGGTCCAGTTCGCAAATCATCATTCCCGACAAAAACATGGCACAGTACCAGCCGTCAACGATATACAAGAAGTAGAATATCAGCCCGGCAGTCACCTGCAGGCGAGTATTTCGCGTGAATCGTGAGAATGCGAGCAGTGCTGTGTATACGACGATTGAGCCCTTGAACTCGACGGCGATGGACCACAGGTGGACGTTGTAGACCGGCCACGGAACCTTGTGCGGGCGGAATACGAAGCTGAACTTCCAGAAGTCTTTGTACCATGTCAACAGCTCATCCATGAACGTGGCCTGGTGGTCCGGGTAGGCCGTCCACATTCCAAAGAGATGAAAGGTGGTCATGTAGAGAAACGTCGTGCCGACAACTGGGAGATGGAGACGTATCCAGCGTCTGAACAATGCCGACGCGAGAGTGTCTCCTAGCTTCAGAAAATTGCCTGCATGAATCAGAGACACAGGCTTCAACGACAGCACGTAGCCGGAAAGCACGAAAAACACCGGTACTGCGAAGTGTCCTCCTGTGAACAGCAGTCGAAAGACAGGCATGGCTGCGAAGTAGTAGCGATCTTCGAAGCCGTACCCATTCTCAAGGATTTCGTTGGCCGGTCCTCCCAAGCGTGCCCATCCTTGGTGATGCTGCCAGTACACCAAGAACGCGGCGAGACCGCGGATGCCATCGAGATACGCTGTTGGTACAAGATCCTTCTTTGCTGGTTGTTTTGTGAAAAGCGAAGGCCGCAATAAATTGAGGCACCACCTCAGCACCCGCGGTGAGACTTTCGTGGTAGTTGTTAAGTCTACATCCTTTGAGACGGACACTAGCATTGCTCGAGCCCCTGGTATCTTCTCAGTCTTTGCACCAAGAACTTCGTGCTGTGGCCAGAGGATTTGATTCTGTGAGCCTCTACTCGAGTGCTCTACATCGTGCTTGAACATTCGTGCAAAATGAGTGGTCGAGAATAACACATATTAATTATATTTTCGTGCATGCCGTGCGTTCGAGGAATGAAAGGTCGTCCCGGAAGCGTCGTAGTGCTGCGTGTTTCACGACCAACCATGGCTATTTGCGCATCAGATCAATTACCTCGAGATACCAATCCAACATCAATTTCGTCCAAACTCTGAAGCTTGACAATGTCAAAGACACTGGAGGTGTTCGGTATTTTGATATCCCATCTGTAACTGAGTTGGTGGAACTTTTGTAGTCTCACACAAGCCAGAACCCTCGTTCTCAGACAAGACAGCAAACCATGGACGAGCAGACTTATGACTGGCCAAGCCATGCTATCAAAAGCTCTGGCTTCCCTTACCATCTATCTCAGCTTTTCTGTCAATTCACTCGTTAAGGTGCCAGGAGAGACGACACACAAACGGCTATGGACAGGGAAATACTTCAGCGTGCCACCAAATCTAAAAGAGAGCAGCTCAGGATCAAGCTAGGGGAACTGATCATTGGCAGAGGCAATCTGAGATGGAATAAGATGTAGAAGAGGTTGGTCTAAATGGAAAGGATACCTACAAATATGTTGATGGAGAAGCCAGGAGAGGCTGGCAAAGTCGAACTCCCACCTTCACGTCGTTGCCAGCTGTAAACGCCTGCCAGTCTCCGAGACTGTGGAGGTTAGCTGAGCCTACTTACTTCTGCCCAGGACTGCAGACAGTATCTAGGGGCCTTCGTGCTTGGAACTCTCGCGTCGACAACTTGTTGCACTTTTACTCTAGCAAACTACACCGTTTTCGACGTTCAGCAGTATATGCCACCTCGTTCTTGGCTTGATAAACACTCAGTATCCGCGAGCTGTGCTTCGACTCGACATGTACAGCAGGTTTGAATGTTTCCGCCTCCGAACCAGCGTTCTCACCTAACCCTTGGCATTGCACAACCACGACTACGAATATACAGGAGGAAGATATAGGGGACATCGATTTAATGGCAATATCTCATACGGTTCTGTAGCTGCAGGTCACTGCTACACCGCTCTTTGTAACAGATATGACGAGGTACTTCACTTGCCCTTCGGATCCCTTCGGCATATTCGACACGACCCTCACCGTACAATGCTCTCTATTCTACAAGTTCGCACCTGTAGCTCTTCGGATACTAATGGTCTCTTTTGATAAGCTTCCGGTGATTCCTCTTCACCCGGTGCGATACTGTCTCCTTGCTAGATATTCGGACTCGGCCACAACCTTGCGTCTTGGCAACTCAGTTACAATACGTTCTGGCAGAAATCCTACCTTAAAACTGAGGCGCTGAGGGATGAAAATTTGAAGAGGACATATAAGTCTCCTAGATGCACACGAATAAGGGTACACAGATAACTCGTCGCCCCGGAGCTGCATTAAGAGGCGTTGTTAGCTCCGCTTTCTAGTTGTGTAATTTAGTACTTGGGTTACTGCTCTGTCTCTCGTACCAGCTAGATTTTGATGCGGTTTTCCTACGAGACGGCACACTCGAAGCCAGCCTTCGGCTGGTTCCGTAGTCAAGCATTTCAACGACTATTCGAAGCTGTTAAATATGACTGCTGTTGAGAGAAGTAAGCGTAGAGACATCTTGGTAAGGTATTTATCACGCTGCCTGGTGGCTGTGTGCATGGTTTGGACATGAGCTCGATTCATAAGCCATCGCAATACATTCACAGCAGGAAAAGTCAGTGTATGTACACATATTCTGGCAACTCTCCCATGAGTCGCAAACAAGAGATCTACGCGATGCGTACTAACAACACGGAGCCCCGGGTATCCAATGCTTCTCCGGTACTGTGTGTGCCACCAGGTGAGATCGCATTCCACAGAAACAATATAAAAAGATAAACTTGCCGTCTAACAGGAGATTATATTATACAGAAATCTTTCCCAGATTGCAGAAGAAATAAGTATCGCAGATTTCTTCCTCGATCGTTCGTTTAAACTGATACTAGTGTCTCTCCTGTACTGATATGGCTGCGTCGGTTGAGCCATTATGTTGACCTTCCTCATAGATCCACGCGCAAAAAACACTGCTGAGTGCCGTTAGAGTCTGCAGTGCGTTCCATGCTGCATTCTCTCCAGTCCTCTATGCAACCCGCCGACTAAAAGTTCGTGAATTTCTTCCTAGCTCTTGAAAACGTCTCTCCCTTCCACCAAATCTGGGGAAGAAATAGAAACTGTCGGTGTTGTTGGATGATTTTCTCACGGTCTATGTCAACGAAAACGATCAACGCGGGTAAAGTATGACTTTAAACGCAGGCTATATCGAGATAATTGCAAGGGTGTTGCAAGAAGTGCCAGCCTTACAATCCTTTGTGTAAGTGTCGGCGCTTCGTTGTTGGATGAGTAGTCTAACATGGATTTACCATATAGTTGGGCATGCAATTGATGAGAACTTCCAGGCGGACTTGACCTCGTTTTATAGAACTCCATGGTTCTGAGATTCCTCAAGTCCCCAGGTACGTAACGGCTTCCTTCATCGGAATGTTGAAACCAGAACAAGGTAACTAAAGGCGATATAAACTCTGGGAAGAGTTACAACACAGTTCCACTTGCCAAAGAATGAACTGGTGTCAACTATTGCGCTACGAGACTTTCGTCTGCGTTCTATCAAGATGCATCACTTACACGGAGACACAATGCAACTAGCGACGGATGTTTCTGGCGCTCTGAGTGATGTGTTTGGGCTACGCAAGCTAGCTATATCCTTAGCGCTCTGGAGAGGTAAAGATCCATTCGACACTTACATTTCGATTTCTAAAGGCCTGAAACAATTACTAATATATGCACAGACGGGGATCCATACTTTAAACGACACCCGCTTCTGCGACCGTTGTGTGCTCAGTATCATTTTGGCGACCCAACTCCTTTAAAGCTGCATACTCTGCTACTTGGAATAGGTTGGTCGATACTGGACAAACCACTCTCGCCTTCTGCTACGAGCTACTTTTGAACCTCTTGCAGCTACCCAGACTGAGAACTTTGCATATGATTAGTCGGGAATCGACCGACATCAATAACAAACCAGAACAGTTGGCGCCGCAGTGGAATATTTTAGAGCCTTCTAGTTTGCTACAGCAGCTTTGAGTTACAGGCCTGAGCCGAAAAGATCTAGATTTCTTGAACTGTTATTGCCGGTCTTTGCGGGAACTGGAAATTAGAAACACCAACGATGAACGAACGTGCAACTATGATATCGAAGACTTAAGAGTTCCATCGCTGGATGTACTTTCTATGAAAACCACAAATGAACCCTGGAGTGACATTGAAGAAGCGGACCGCCACAAACTTCGTGTGGAGAAATCTGTCCTCGAGAGACTGCACAATCCATGTTCTGTTCAACGAAAGCGGTGTAACATAGGCTTTGAGAATCAATGGCTCAACTTGACCTATATTAGCCTTGCTAGTAAATTTCATTATCATCAGCATCATCTCGACGCTCCTCCACAGACTCGTGATTGGCATGTAGCTTACGATCGAAAGAATTCAGCAAAGAAGATGGTAGAGGACATATGCTCGCTATATCCTTCATTGCAGCCTATTAGTTTGGTAAATTGGGCATGGAAAGTCCATAGAAGCGCTGGGCTAAGCTCTGAAAAGGTGCAGTATCGCGGGCTGGTATTTGCGGATCAAGATACCGTATTCAGCGGCTTGGGACGTTTAAACATCTTCCCTAGCTTGTTCATCTCCAAGCCGCGGGGCTGAATTTGAGGAAATTATACGCATTTGAAAAAGCGTGTTGAGATTCTAGGGAGATGATGGCGGAATTATTTTGCCATACAAGTTAGCAAACGAGCTTGATAGCAATCTACGTTGGGTTTCTTGCGAACTGCTTCGACTACCATATATAAGTGACCGACCGACTTACAGCAGAAGATCAAACACGTCAACATCTGCGTTCAGTGTCGCAGACCCATGTGGCAATATCCCAGCGCCTGAGAATCATAACACAACAACAGCACTCAGCAGCAGAGTGTCCTTTGCGACTACCTCAGAGCCCTTTCATCACTCGGCGACTATGTACCGAACCTTAGCTTCTCACGTAAATTGGACCCGGATACGTACGACTTCCAGCAGAGCCTGGGACTGACTTTGATTCTTGCATAGGCTGTCGTTTGATACTGTGGAGGCCACAACCGGTTTCGGCTGTGACAGCTCGAACTGTAAGACAATTTCCGATAAATTGAGGAGCTTGTTGAAGGACAGAGGCAAAGACCGTAGATTCTCGAATGTCAATAACACCCTGCCAGAAAAGTGTTATATGCGCTAATCAGAAAGCCAATAGATGATCAAACTGGAATATCGCGATGTACGCCGGTAGATGAGATCGCGGAGGGGCTGTACTCAGATATTGAGAGCATTAGGAACAGGATCTGCCATCCTGACAGAATTCTACTGCACCCCGATAGCCCAAATGCGAGTGCTTCAAATCTTCAAACGCTAGCCAACCCTCCCGCGAGCCCCAATCATGGGATAATTCCCTAGAGATGCCGCCTAGCTTTCTGTCTCCATAACATGTAGTGAACGATTATGAAGCAAACCAGACAGTCATATTTCAGGAGTGAGATAACGTTGGGAGGAGACATTCTTGCTCGCAATGCTTCAATCGCGCTGCGTACTAGGGCTAGCGAGTCCTGAGCCCTAGATGTGACAAACCTCCACATGACATATCACTACATGCGTCGTCGCCTTAGCATTTGCGCGATCCTCGGTAACAATGCCTGCTCAATCAAAGCAGGGCTCGCCTCACTTAAGGGGTATATATATGTTGAAAACATCAAATGTTTGGAACTAATCAGTGGCCAAAGTTTGGCAGCAATCAATCGGAAAACCCTATAGACCGCCCGACCACCATTCCGAATCTGTGCAAGATATATTCAAACCGACCAGGGAGTTCGTCAAAATGAAATCACAAATGTTTAAACACACTTCATAAAGAAATTCCTGGGAGTCGAGGCCATTTTTAAGGCCATTTTTCAGGGCATGGTCTTCAACTTTTGCTGTTTTTCTTCTCTTTCTTTCTGCAAATTTCACTATTTCTTGCTGGACGGGGGTCCTCGCTTATGGCTGGGTGGATTAAGTAACTTGAGGGAATTTCCGGCGTGAGGGTTGAGCGCGGTGCTGTGTTGATACTGCTGCTGCCGTTGCCGTTGGGAACACTGAATATCCGTCCAGTCTATACAACGACATAAAGATATGTGCTTTTGCTCGAATCACCGCCCTATCTCTAATCTCTGATCTCTAAGATTTGATCTTGAACCCATTCTGACTTAATTGCACTTTGTGGACGAAAAGACAACCTCTTGGTCTTTGCTCACGGTGACACCAACACCTGCGGTTGACGAGTAGCTTTAGCACACATTGCTCTATCACCAGATATATTCTAGCTCCATCTCGATTCCAGGATGTATTCCACATCTATATATCGGTCCAGCATTCTGTTTATTGCTTGAAGCTGCTGACGAGAATGGCATTGTCGGAGTTCAAGGGCTGACGAATGTTTTGCTTGAAGAATGCGCTCTATGCAACGTACACGCAGCCAAAGATGCGACTCCACCTTGATACATTTCATATCTTCCAGGTGATTGTGAACACGCTTTAGTCCAAGCAGAGTATCCTTCCATAAATGCTAGGATCTTGGGATCTTCTGACTAGTGGTGAAAACTCACCAAAGGAGCCTTCAAATCTCTGTAAGTCCTGGACATGCATGAGTATGCCAGCTTCAGGCAGACTGTGAACACTACAATATGGACAAAAAGGCCTGTGTTGCTGGTCTGTCTATCTGTTTATGCAGAGACGTTGACCTGGGTAACCTGACATTTTAATCTGAACTTTACCCGCAAGGCTAGACTGAATTCAGACAAGCGCATCTACAGTTTGAACGCGCAACGTGGTTCAGAATAGCTCCATGTCAGCCTGAATACAACGATCTTGTTATCTTGAACGCTGCGAAACAATCCAGCATCCCTGAATTCAGAGGCAATTTTGCTACACCATATCACATTCCACGCGTCATGGCATCTTCGGCCAATCCTTACGCAAACTACAGCAGTCCTGAGATAGAGGACGACCTAATAGACCCTGACAATGTGAACATTGACGATCTAGATGACCCTCTGCAACCTACTAGCGCCAGAACTCCTCTAACAGGCAACATCGGATCATCCTCCTCGCGCTCAGCACCTCTAAACCAAAGTTACCTCACATCCAGAATCCCAGGAGAGGACCGCAGTGCGCCCCAAAACACAATCGATGAATCAGTATGGGATACCTTACGACGTGATCTGCTAGCTGTGTGGTCAAAGATGCGGGAGGTGCTATACCCAAGATACCTGTTCGGCGGGAGCATGCTAGATTCGGCAACTGGTCTTCGCGGAGCATACTCGAATATACGTGAAGCTGGATTGGCTGGCGCAAGAGAAGAACTCGCTGGACTGGCAGGAAGAGCTACGGACATGGATCACATACTGAGCCAAGGCAACATGTCTGAGGGACTGAGAGACTGGGATCTGTGGGGACCGCTGGTATTCTGTTTGCTGTTGAGCCTGCTGCTCAGCTTCAATGCTATGAAGGAGCAGAAGAGCCTGGTATTCAGTGGGGTCTTCGCAATGGTCTGGATTGGAGAGGCAGTGGTTACGCTGCAGATCAAACTGCTGGGAGGCAACATGTGAGTCTGCCGAGACAAAATGTAAGATTGGTACTAATATATTGTGCAGTTCCTTCGCACAAAGCATCTGTATCATCGGATATACGCTCTTCCCACTCGTCATCGCAGCCCTCTTTTCAGCGCTAAGTCTTCCCATGATTCCTCGCATACCAGTCTACCTCTTCCTGATCGCCTGGTCACTGGCAGCAGGTGTCAGTATATTGGGAGGATCAGGCGTTGTCAAGAACCGAGTCGGAATCGCTGTGTATCCTCTGTTCGTGTTTTACTTGGTATGTCGATTTCCTGTTGTGGCCAAACTTTGCAGAGCCTTCCAAATCGTACCGTACTTACTGACCTGGTTAGGGCCTCGGATGCTTGTGCTTTATTTCCTAGAGTAGGAATCAGGAGTCGCCGGAATACTCACTGGCAAGGTGTACTAATACTTGTAAATGCGCGATTATGATACCATTTAGTAGAGAAAAGAATCAGAAGCAGTTCTTCAGAGACGTCTTATGTTCGTGATTAAATCGTGCTTCCATCAGTTGACGCAATTAGAGCCACGCAAGGGGTTCGCAATTACAGACCCTCTCAACTCACAATTCGTAGTTGTGAGTGAATTGCCCGAGCTAAGAAGCTAGCTCTAGGAGGAAGTCCTAATTTGTGCGCAGTCACGTGGCCAAACTCTGGAGACCTAGAACGGATAGGGTATCATATCAGCTCAAGTTTCCGGGATCTGACTGGAAAATGGTTTTTTGGGAGTGATTCATTAGCAGCATGAAGTTCAACCAAGGTAAAATTGCTTTCGCATCCTGCTGGATGCTTACACTAGGCTGCAACAAGTCGTCCGAAATTCATGACGCACATCCAACTCCGAGAGGCAAAAAACGCGCTGCTAGAACGCGTTATACCCTTCTAAGAGTTCATAGAGATCAACTTCTCCCGTTTCAACGGTCTTGCTGGGCGTCG
>MU254419.1:0-11677 GCA_019669825.1 Calycina marina
TCACACGAGTGTGATGAAGTGTTGTGCATTTCCCGAGGCAGATGCACTTCGGCAACTGGTGCCAAAGCTGAGCCATTCCGGCATAGCTGTCTTAAGGCCGGCTGGATCCGTGTATGATAAAATCAATCAATCAATCAACCTTGAGAGCCTCTTATAGTCAAGCTGAACATTAAAGGCTATCGTGACGAGGAAGATGACATAGATGGCTGAGAAAGCGAATATACTCTCCCCTGAACAGGTGGGAAATAGGGGGGGGGGGGGAAGTCAACAAAACTGGTGGCCAGGTTCGACACGGAGACGGTACAGGCCTCGTGGGAAAAGAAGCTCACTTGCTCGATGCTCCAACTGGACCTCAAAGGTGCTTTCGACCGCGTCCACCATGGATGGTTGCTCGCAACCCTAGAAGACCAGGGATGGCCGACGTGGGTGACCCGGTGGTTGGCATCGTTCCTACCGGACCGAACAGCCACCTTGACTTTCAATGACTGGGAGTCGGATCTTATAAAGGTGCCGTCCGGCGTGCCACAAGGCTCACCCTTATCCCACCTCTTGTTCATCCTCTACACCACTCCGCTTTTCCGGAAGCTGAGAAATGTCGGCGGGGTAGGAACAGTGGTCTTGTAGACGACACGAATCTTCTAGCCGTCGGGAAAGGGACGGAGGACTGCTGCACGGCCCTAAAGAAGAGATGAGAAGTGTGCAGAAGCTGAGCAAAGGAACGGTGCATGACGTTCGAGCCCCAGAAGAACAAGTTAATAGACTTCGTCAAGTCAAGGGCCGGCAACAGCCAAACCTTAACTCTTGATGACGGTGTGATCAAACCAGTAGAGGAAATCAGATTCCTGGGCTTTCACATGGACCGGAAGCTGAAATTCACAGCCCACAAGAACCACACCCTGGCCAAGCTGAAAACACAGCGGTTCGCTCTAACACGAATCGCGGCGGAAACATGGGGATTCTCGCTTCTGAAGGCTAGAGATGTCTACATCTCGGTCATCCGGAGCGTACTAACATACGCTGCGTCTACCTTTGCGACACCGGCGAAAACTCTCGGAGTAAAGCAAGGGAGGGACTCCGGAATCGTCTACCAGCTAGGTAGGGAACAGAACAAATGCCTACGCGCTGTAACGGGTGCTTACCGCGCAACGCCAGTCAACGTTCTGGAGGCTGAAGCCCACTGCAAACCGATCAATGTGGTCCTAGCCGAGAGGGCGGCAGCATTCGAGACCAGAGCCACAGGGGAGAGTGGTAATTGGCCCGAGACGTGGGGCAGGATCAAGAGGTTGATCGTGAAGGCCAAAGGAGGAAGATGAGGACGCGAAACCCAACCGGCAGACCCCATGAGACACTGGGCGACGTGGACAGGGGCGCCACCGCGAAGAAGAAATCGGAAGAATGGTGGAAGAGCTTCCAGCTACGCGAGGGCGTTCACCAGCGAACACCGAAAGTCGGCTTGCGGTGGGGGACTGCACGCAAGATCTGGGGACAATTCACAGAGCACGAGTCCTCCTGCCTTGTGCAAGTGAGATCCCGACATATCGGACTCAGGCAATACCTGAGACGAATGCAGGTCCCGGATATCGAGCCATGGTGTGCATGCAGAGGAGGCCGAGCGGTCCAGGAAACGGTCGCTCATATCATCCTGGACTGCGAACTGGTAGAAGACAGGGCCGATCTCCCTCCCCTACGAGGAAGACGAGATCTAAACGAGGCTCTGGAAGATCCCAAACGATGCCCCAGCATCATCAAGTGGCTTTTAGCCACTGGACGGCTGCGAGAGTATCGCCTGGCGCTACAGCTCCAACGACCAGCTGTAGCGACCACGTCACTCACCGCTACCGCCACCACATAACTCTGTTCCCGCGCACAATGCGTTTACTCTTCCCCAACGGAGGCTCCAACCAGAGAGTCAATTCTGGGCTTTTAGATAGAACAACGAAGGGTTTTACCGCCTGCTAGGTGGCTTTTCCCTGGCTACACTTAGAGCCTCGGACCAGTATGATCCGAGATTAGTCATGATCAGCGCACACAGATTCTCTGTAAGACCCTTAATACAATTTCATTCATTCATTCATTCCAACAATAATAATTCACAACGAGCTACAGTCACTCTAGCGCGTAATCTAGATTCGTGAACCCAATAGATCTTCGCAGAAAATCGACAATGGAGCTTTTTGGATGTTCGAATAGCTTTGATAGCCAATACGATTCGTGCTTCTTGAGTTTGAGATTTTATTTGTAATTGTTAAGAAATCGCGTAATGAGGTTGGCAGATGATAAGATGGGAAAAAGTGCGCTGCTCGGGGATAATCCACGTTACTATTGTTCATGTAACTTTTAGAAACCTGCCATCTTCTTATGTTATGGTTGTTAATTGAAATTTCTGGTAGTATCCGTCACGATAGACTGGATTATATAGCTTTATTTGGCCTTCTCCTCCTGACTCCCCTCCTCCAACTGCAAGCCTTCGCCAGGCACTTGTCCGTCGTCAGCCAAAGCCTTCAGATCGTACTCACCCATCTCCCCATCCCAGCCGTTCTCAACCAGATAAGCCCTGAAGAGACCGTCTTTGATAGCCAGGTCCTCGCCCGTTATCTCCTCGATAAAGAAAAACGTAACGAGGATGCCAACAATACCACAGATAGCAGCAATGATGAAAGTCCATCGCTTGCCAAGGTTCAGCTGGATAGGTGTGAATGCCTGGGTCCCAACAGCAGCTCCAACCTTGCCAATCGCAGCGGAAATACCATAGCATGTACCACGGACAGAAGTAGCGTATGATTCGGAGGAAATGAGTCCAAGCATATCTCCGGGTCCAAGATTACCGCTGGATTGCATAAGACCATAGAAAATGACGAACAAAGGCACAATCTTGGTGATCTGGTTGTATGAACAGCCTATGATGAGTCCAAAGATCAAGTACCCGGAGAATCCAAGCATCATGGTCTTCTTGCGGCCAAGACGGTTGCACAAGTAAGCTCCTAAGAAGACACCAGGAAGGGACAATATTCCTAATAGAAGCTGCCATTCTGCAGTTTTGATGATAATTTCGCCTTCGCTACCAGTGGATGGAATGACGCTGGCGATGATCGTGCCGGAGAATACGCCATTGGGGAATGTGACGAAGTCGTACAGAAACCAAGCTCCACATGTACCGATCAAAGTCTTCCAGTAGTATCTAAGGACAAGCTTGTATGGGACTTGACGCTTGATTGCTCCACGGCGGTACAGTTTCGAGTTCAGCATCTTCAGACGGAAGTAGAAGACAGTGAGCGGGAAGATGACACCAATGCCGAAACAAACACGCCATGTTGTGCTGTAATGTGATTGTGAGCATGCACTGAAGACAATCAAGAAGACTATTACACAGAGTGGTCCTCCGAAAGAAAGCGGCAGGTTAGTGACGAGGATAAAGATTGGACCACGCTGACTTAGAGTGTGCTCATTTGCGGCTTCCGAGGCGGAAGTAGATGATGCTGGGTATTCGCCTAGTTTGTATTAGTATAGGCCCGCTCTGGTAGATCTGCCGCTGCATCTTACCTCCAGTTCCAAAGCCGACAATACCACGACATACTGTTAGCATCCAGAACATGCCATTGATAGTTAGTCCATCGGCCGCTGTTGCAAGAATCCCTCCCAACACAATCATCAACGTAGTTGTGACGATAGCCACTTTACGTCCCAGGTAGTCGCATATTAAGCCGACTGTGATCTGTCCGAAAATTTCTCCGATCAAAAGGGCATTGGAAACACGAGTGCTGACCACGGGTGTGTACTCTTTAGGATACTCCTGCTTGGTGTTAGGACCATTCATGGACACTGGGCCGAACAGAGTGGATCTTTCGTTACGATCCAGCTTCGATAGTCTATGGATGTGGTTCCTCACTTTCTTGAAGAGCACATTGACCATGGTCATCAAATTGTTCTGATAGCCATCACTGATAAGTGCGAAGCCGGCACAGAACTGGGGTGATATTAGATCTCATGTAGCAGAATTCCAGGAGCCATTACTTGGCAGGAGACTTAAAATGGTGAATAGATCAGACAACGATTGTTTTTTCGAAGACACCAAGGCGGATGGCGCTGAGGGGTCGTCAGCTGGTCGCAGCTCAGATGATCGTGGAGCGACCAAATCCTGGGCGACGTGCTTCTCGTTCTCCATAGCTGCAACAGATATTTCCGATTGCCTGTCGCTGATGTCAAAGTTCCAAGACGTGGCTTGAAGGCTCCAAGAGATAGTGGGAATAGGGTTTTTATGAAAGCTTGGGAGGTCCTCGAAGTAGACAAGTAGTGATCAACACACTAAGCTTAACCAGCATAAGGTGTGGCTAGTTCAAGGCTAATTTCGGATAAGCTTCTGCTTCCCCAGTCCAAGTTGGCAGGCCGTTTGATCCGCTAGCCAATTATTGTGGAGGATGAATGCCATGTGCCCAGATCTGCAAGAATTCTCGTGGCATTTTGATTGGATCAAGATGTGCATCTCGGTTGTACTGCTCATTTGAGGCTTTCCCTCCCGTATTAACATCCCCCACTCTAGTAAATATCCCTGAGACGCGCGTCTTCTGGATAGTGGTATCCCGACCACCCAGATCATAAGTGCACGTGTGGTATCAAGTCTCTTGGTCCTGACTGTCCTAGCAACAAGTATGAAGTAGGAAATGCGATGATAGGAATTAGCACTGAAATTCTTTCAACATGTTGCCTTCCGATGGGACAAACTAGTTTCTTCGTCTTATTCGTTAGCATTAGTAGGAGTGGTGGGTGGTCTCACAAGTTACAGATAACAAACAGCACCAGTTCCCGATCGGGTCTGTTCCATTGTCTGCACCCTAACAATATCTCCGGCAAGTTTCTTGGACTTACAGCATGCAGTGGCTTCGCCGCAACTCTGATACTCCACGTGTTGAAACCGGCCCGCATGTTCGTTTCTCTAACCATGATTTTTGCTCGTACTGCATCATGATGCTCTGTTGCTGACAGCAGCGTCTCTCCTCGTTAGAAATCTTTTGGCTAGCCATCCCACAATACTAATTAAAGAAGCTAGTAGTACAGTGACCGTGAAGATGGTGGTGCTCTTGTATGCTCCCAGTCCATAGGCTCCCAGCCCGTATGCTGAAACCGAGGCTGTACCAAGAAGCCTCGAGCTTATCGGACCAGCAGCAACGTTTCCTACGCCCTTGCCGAAGGCCATGATCCCGTGCAAATACAGGAGCTTCGCGGATAGAAGCGCGAACTTTGACCAGAAGACAACATATGACCCACCCAAGAATCCAAATATGGTGGTGAAAACCAACAACGGAGCCAGGGCGGGCGCAAAGCCCCAGAGGCAGAACGGTGTAAGTGCTGAAACGAATGTTGTGATGAAGGCTAGAATATATATATTGCTTAAGAGATCAGACAGATATCCAAAACATAGCTTGACTAAATGTGGGCATCATATTGATTACTGCTAGTAGCAGTGCTCTAACCTGAGGTGAGAATAATGAGAGATGCGTGTCTCGAGAGAAAGGCTGAGGGAATTTAAATGGCAAAACCTTGAAGCAGATTCGAGATTGTGAGAATCCAGAACAGCGGGTTTCACAGCGGTTCAAGGCCCACGGCCACTTGAACTCTGTCGCTGCTATTCGGTGGAAGCCTTCCATTGATCAAAGGGAAAATCGGAGCGAACAGGATGGTCTGCTCAACAGCAGCTCTCCCGAAGGTGGTGTGACTGATACCCGTGTTTGACCAGCGGCCATTCGAGGAAAAGCAGACCAGCGCCCGAAACGCCTCCCCCAGCAAACATAATCCCGTACGCAAGACCTCGTCGTTGTATGAACCACTCATTCACTAGACTAACCAGTGATGCATACACAACGAGGACGCCGGTTCCATATAGGGCATCTTGACTTGCAACAAGTATAGCTATAGAGCTGGTAAATGAAGCCCGTATTTGAGATATCACGCAGAGCGTGAAGCCTGCGACAACCATGCGTTGTCGCCACTTGTAATACTTGATCACGAGAGGAGTAGCAGATGGCGAGCCGAGAAACATCATGCTCGTTGCAACCCTCCCGATCTCGGGGAAATTGGGATCTCCTCGAAACCCAGTGGGATTCGGGTAGTGTACTTGAAAAGCACGGAATACTATACAGAGCCCTATGCCTTTGTCAGAATTTCCAGTTTAGCAGGAAGCAACTCACCCCAGACCACTGATTCTATCAGGAAACATCCCGCGCTTTATAACATGTTCATTAGAAAGAAAGCTTGGAGAGGAAATTTAAATCATAGAATCCAATATAGAGAGGTACTGTCACGGAGGATTACACTCAAAGAGAAAGAATCTCTAATAGTATTGCTATACACCGAGAACTAAAAGCTAAAGAGCTAGTATTGGTGATGCCGGTGTACGAAGTAGACGTGGTGCGACAAAAATTAGTCAGCAGTCTCAGTAGTCTGGCGCGAAGTCACATGTATGACAAAGACATATACTGTCACGTGAAAGCACACCCCCCTGTTTTAAGCCGAGCTCCTGCGAGGTCAAAACGTCCTCCTACTAGATTGCCCAGATCTTGCCTCAATTCATTTGTTGTTGACCGATCCAACCTTCTCTCTCACCTCCTGGTAGTACCTTGGCAGTCGTCCAGGTGGCCGCCTATTGTTTCTTGCTCGGAGGGGGCCCTCATATCGTCGTTTCTCCCGCTCTTCCTTGGCCCTTTCAAGAACTTGTTTCTTCGTAGCAATTTCGCTTGGCTTATTAGGATACTTCAAGTCCGAAGAGTCGTCCTTCGGACATCCTGATGTCCATGTAACCGCATTCCCCCTACTGGGCCATACTACGTATAACTTCTTGATATCCTAGCGCTTGATGGAGTTAACCGACTATAGTTATCCCGTGACTAGTAGATCCTTCAGGGAAAGAGGGTCTCTACTCTCCGATTTTAAGATGTATATAAAAATGCTGGCAATTAGCCCAGCACGTCCTACTGCTAGCAGGTGGCACTAAGCGCACGGACCCCGGACGTTAATTGTACTACTACTACTATATGTAACGGCAGTTACCACACCTCTCAGGAACCGAGTGGTAGCAGGCATGTGACACAGGAACGGGAGTTGTGACGAGGCATGTTGTCTGAATATCGATTCAGTATCATGTGATTAAGGGAGTGTTTCGGAATGTCCGAAGTGGAGACACTGCGGGCCGTACTGCACCCGCACACCCGAATACCGTATATCCTCGGATTCTATATCAGTAGACCTAACCTACAATCGAATCACCAAAAGGGTGTACAACCTTTCCTTTTCACGTGATCTTACCGTGGAGAATAGGCAGTATACCGGGTGAAACGACATATGTGATACAGGAATGATGGGCTTTCCTATATAACACCAAACCCCTTCCGGTTCTGAACTTTTTATCTTATCTTTTGATTCCTTCGTGATTGGGGTAGACGAATCTATATTTGCACTGCATCCTTATGTCTCTGCTTATCTCTCCTCCCTAGTACCGATAGAGTCCATGTGCTGGCAGCCCGTGCTGTTCTAGGATGAAGTCCTCTAATCCCTTGTCTGAGAGAGTTCCTTGTCCACAGAGGCGTCCTGCCTTAGCCCGGTGGCTGCAGATTCCTGTGCATTGAATACCAGCTTGTCTCCTTCTCGAAGGATAGCGTGAGAGACATGCTTCTTCTTGCAAGTTATTTCGGTTTCCTGCATAAGGCATCTACCCTAGAGTTTTCTGTTCCTTCAACATGAAATTTTGATATTTTATGAAGCGAGTGTTTCGGCCCAGCGGAGCTGACAGCGATTCAACTCCTTCTTCGTGGTGAAACAGATGAGATTCTTGTGGTCTAAGTATCTGTACCTGGTATTTCTGTAATTGGTGTTATTCCCCATTAGCCTTGCTACTATAGTGCACTCAATTCTTTTCCAGGTAACATTCCCTGGCCATAGTTCTCCATGGTTAGGGTGCTATGGGTTTGCATGGTTGAACCCTTCTCGGAAAGGGATTTGGCTGTTGATCGACATCTGTTGCCAGAGCCAAATTCTTCTGCCTTTTTTTGGCGTGCTTCTTGTGCTCGCTGTTCCCTTGCTTGTAGGATAGATTGAAGCTCTGCTTCTACCTGTGCATGCGGTCCTGGATCTCCTGCTCCTCCGCTGCGGTAAGACTGTTGATGCAGCTGACCTCGGATTCCATATCTCAGCCTGCCGTATCAATGAATCGTTCCATTTATTAATTCGCCTCTTCTCACTCTTCTAGGGGTATTTCTGGAACATGTTTCCCAACTCTAACCGATTCGGGTGGTAGTTACCAAGACTAGTTCCAAACTTGTTCTCTTCTCCAATAATCATGTCTTCCACGCCGTGGACCTCAGCGTAAATATCATGCTCGTCAAGCCGCCAAGGGTGCAAGACCTTAGTTCATTCAACGGAAATAAGTTGAATCTTAGGCAGTTCATCAGTCAGTACAAAGTCTATAACTACATGAACCCAAAATATTTTTGTTCTAAGGGTCAGAAGGTACTATGGGTTGTATCCTATCTCACAGGAGCAGCCTAAAACTGGAACACTACCAGACCCAAGGACCACCCCAGAAACAGCCTTCAGAACAGAGAGGACGAGACGAACGAGGTCTTCAACAGTCATGTGGAGTTTGTGAGACAAACTCCACACTTTGAAATACTGGAACTTTGGAGCACTAATGCCAAGAACAGTACGAAAGTTTCTATATAATAGGATGATTTAATTAGATAGGAGCTTCGTGCTCAACTCAAATTGATATCTATCACAATAACAAAATCCAGTTCCTATTACAAGTGATTCTCAATACCCCTACCGAACATCCCATACCTTCCCTACCCATCGAGTGCCAAGTCAATATATCCAACGTTAGTACTAAGGACCAGGAGCTTTAGTACGCAACAGTTACACTTTGAGCACCACGTCCGGTACCGACTTGAGAATCAACCAATGTTATGTCGGTCTCAGAATCCAGCAGAAGTGCTACAGCATCAGCACCATCAATCTCCACGAGCACGCTGCATATCTCAGCGATTACCTCAGTAAAGCACTTGTCTGTATCGACTCTGCAGGGGACCAGCCAGCATTGAAGCAATTAGTGAAGACCATGATCGCAGCCACGAGCGTCCTCATCTCTAAGCTCCAGAATACCCCAGATGAGACCTCAGTCATGCAAGCCCTCGCAACTGTCCAGAATGATCTCAGAACAAGCGTAGAAACGGTACAGGTCACGACTGTGAGAGTCCAGGGGAACACAGTTACGCATCAACATATCGCCACATTGAGCCAAGAGGCCACCCAATCCGTCCAGAATGCGGCGGAGGAGAGAAGAACAACAACTGCCCTCATCCAAGAGACGAACGATATCGCCAATGAAACGAACGACATCACTAAGCCAGGGTACGATGCCGCAAAAGTCATGCGATTCACGCCGCCATCCAAGGTCTCATACGCGTCATTATTGAGTAGCAATGCTACGCCCCTTAGCAAACCCATTACAACATCCACCCAAACCTAATCATTCATTCAAGCACAACTTGAGATCATCAAGAAGATCATAGACCCAGCAAATATTGACAGTCTTCTGGCTAAGAACCTCAGAAACTGACCGAACGACGTTGACCGTTCGATTGAACAGAGTAGGAACAAATATATCGAACGGATCCGAGTAGTGCCAGCGAACCAACTTGAGAGCGGAGATTTTGACATCGAGTAGAAACGTGGCCGAGGCTTTGAGACAACTCGTGCACGACTGGATGCACCACTCGGAATAGGTACAATTTTACGGCTCCCTGTTTATGGCATACTCGCACACAGGATCAGGGCGAGTTCAATGGACATGCAGAAATTCGACGAGATCAGAGCAAAATTGATGCATGACAACAGATCATTTATACCGAATAAGAACATTAAGCACATTGGATGAGTTGTGGCTCGTAGAACTAGATCTAGAAGAGAAATGTAGGATGAGTTGAGCGTTTCCCCATAAGTCATGTTATATAAATCGAGGTTCATGCCAGTTTCCTGAATGTATATGGATTGAAATCAATACTGTAGCCACAGAGGATGACAAAGTGAAAATGAGCAATACGACTTTTGCGGACGTGAATGCCAAATTGGCCACGCTGGAGATGGAATGACACGAGATATTCGCCGGGGCGTTTGTGACGAAGCACCATCTCTTTTCCTCCTTTCACGCAATGGCCAGCTTCTCCAGGTCGAACATCTCACAAGACTGCTACTTCTCTGCTGTCCATGCTGGTATTCGAAGGATGGGCATCATATGTGAGTAAGTCGCTCTTCAGACCCATATGCAAGACCGGTAGCTAAACTTGGGAAGAGTTCCATCTCCAGGAGTATCTGTTCGCCTGGTGAGGTATATTGATTCAGCCAATTCACGTCCTCTACCTGGCTGGATCTTGCATAGCGGCTCAGGTCTCTAGACCCATTGGATGCTTTCATCTTGCGCCGTATCCTCTCTCCTCTGGCGACTTGCTGTGGAAGTCGTCTGTCCATCCAACTCGGACAAACAAGAGATCACCAGGTTTGACATCTCCGTCTTGCGACTGCGGGCGAAAGCTGAATGGATAGTATGTCTATAGATCGTAAGTCTTGCAGTCCCCCTGGGACCATTCATATAAATCTATGAATGGAACTCGGCTTACGATACTTTGCTTAACCCAGTAATTTATACTACATTCTTCATCGGCATCTGGTCCAACGATATATCCGTCTTTGGCCTGAATGAATTAGGAGGAGCCTCAAGAGATTGATATTTACTTGCGTTGTTGTAGAACGTTGCTGTTGGGTGATTCGAGAAAGGTGACGAAACCAATCCCACTGAGTTCCACTCTGGGTATTCAGTGAACACAAATCATCGTAGGCATGCTCGGATAGGACCTTGATTCAATGCTTGCACCTCCCTCGGCCAAAAGATGGAATTCTAGGAATATCATTTGGGAGACTAGCATGGTCAGTGATAAGCCATCGGAGAATGTCGGCAACTTTTTTCAAAGTCTTCCCTTCACAATAGCTACTGCTGCTTCTCGGACTCGATCTCAGTCTGAGGATTCAAGCGGCCTTTCTACACGGTTTACCCAGTCTTCACGACTATGCTTGATGTATGTATGAGCGCAACCCACAAAGTCATCTGTTCACGAAGGAGAGGACATTTTGTTGCATATCGACATATTCCATACGACTCATGCTGCTTTCTCCCTAACTCTGGTATCGTGGTCGCGAAGGCGAAGATGTTTTTGTTGCATGTCGACAGGTTTCAAGCGATTCAGGCTGCCCTCTCCCTGACTCTGGTATCGTAGGCATGCCCCTGTTCTTGGCGGTTTTGGGGTGGGATCGGCTCTCAATCGTCTTCTGGTTGTTCGAATTTCCAGTTTGCAGCCTCAGCACTTGATACACTGCATTTGTGGACATACTTATGAAGCAGACCTGGATTCGAGAATGGACGTGAATATAAGGAGAACCAAGCACAAGCACTACCATCATTCCTCGTTGGAAATGACTTTGTGTCTGGGTCATAACGAAAGTTTTCGTTTGAAGGCCCATTATTGGGTGATGTTGTCGACGTATCTGGCGGCTGGAGAGGTAGCTGGCACTGCCTCTCTGGTGAGCACCTGCTGTGTATACTCTTCTCATGGCCAGAGTCGAGGAAGACAGCTTGTGC
>MU254420.1:0-11652 GCA_019669825.1 Calycina marina
ACACTTAGAGCCTCGGACCATTAGGGTTCGAGATTAGTCATGATCAGCGCACACAGATTCTCTGTAAGACCCTTAATACAATTTCATTCATTCACATATGACTAGCTTCAAACAAAGTTCTCTGAGCGAGCAAGGCGGCGGTTACTCTGCAAAATTCACCTGTGCTGTTTCCGAAAAGTATTGAATTGTCTCTTACCTAGTCGATAAAGTACTTTGAAGATGTTCCAATACATAGGTGACTTATGCCAATGGGGAACACGTAGTAACTCGCAGTAGATGACTTCCCAAATTGGAACCCTTGAAGCCTCATACACCCCCGGGCTTTGTTTTAAGCTTGTAAGCTGGGATCCGAGAGATATCCATCATCTTCAACTCACTCTTTAAACGAAAGGTCGAGATCCAGGGAGGGGTGTCAAATTAAGGGCGATCGAGATTCCGGGATCCCGACTAGCCACTCAACCCGCGAATCAGGAACATCTGATAAGATAAGATAGGCATCTCCGGTATGACACTAGCTTACCCTGGCGCCTCCGTAAGATATAAGATCCGAGATCCGAGATCTGAGGATTTGGGACGCCAATCAAGCTGATTGGCGTTCGGCCCCCGCATTGGCGCCGCTGCCACGAGCAGGGGGGGGGCTCTAAACAAAGTGCGATTTGCGAATCAAGATAGCACTACTACCCAAAAGGGGAAAGTTCCCGGTTAAGCGCTCAAGTATACCTCCCTAGAGGATTCCTACTATACTCCCAGATAGCTGTCGGGATCTCGCAATTCCTAGGCAGATCCTGTGCCTGATCATATACGAAAGTAGCGAGAACCAGCAGTGAAGCACAAATCTGTACTTCGAATTCGAAATGCTTCGCTTCTAAGCTATTTCATAAATAGCATAAATAGGCATTTAATTGAAAGCTGGCTACTTCTTCACTTTCTGTCAACTACCTCATTGCTCAGTACCTGCTATGAATTCCCTTCACCTGCGGACCTCCTGCCAGGACTAAATAGGCGAAAATCTGGATAACTTAAAGCTGTTGTCTTGACCTTCCCGAGCCGGTTGCAGTGATGATATCCAGTGCGGTGAGCATATAGTAAGGCAAGGCTTGTCAATGACGAGTTGCTGGAATGTGATAGAAATACCATTTTTGCGGTACCAGATCGTGTAGACAGGCTCGGTCTCCCTGAGACATCGATACAACCCCCACTCTATTGAATGGACACTCCCGGTGCTCCAGCGCAGCTCTCTGCCTCCATGGCCTGCCATCACGCTCCACTTCATGCTCTTGATCTCTTCTATTGCAGCATCATGTAGCGCATCTATCCTGTGATTCGCGTACGTCGTATAGTGCTTAAAATCGATCAATAGACACCCTTCGTCCGAAACACATCTCGGATTCCAGGGCAGATTCAAATTACAGTTCACGCCAATGGACTCCTTTGCATACGGAATTACCTCGAAGCCCCTCTCCGCATACTTGACCACACACCGCGGAGCCTTTGCTTTCTTTTCCAGATTGCGGATTCCGTCAAGCTCCCAGACAATCATCTTGTTCTGGACGCTGACCCTATGATACATTGAGACAGCACACCAACATGAAATGAAGCATTGGGCAATGCTCGAATGAAACTCAACGATGGTGCCGAATGCTCCCATGGAGGCTTCATTGTACCACATGAGTTGAATACTGTGCCCGCGGAGAGACCTGCGCAAGATGAGAAAGCTTCCGTTATAAGCTGTCTCGTCTCCAGATCCCCGTTGATAAGTTTCCCACTCCGCTCCCAGCGCATTGCTGAACATGGCAGCATCAATCATGCCCCCAGTGCAGTAGAAATCCCAGTCAGAGTTCTCGGTGGTGGCCGAGGGTTAGAAGAATGCGCTTGCTCTCGACCCAGATAGAACCACATTCCATTCTCGCATCGCAGATAAGAGTCTATCTGGGTCATAGACTAGATTCTTAAGATAAGGTCGTGGATCGTATCTGTGGTAGTTTGCCTGGTCAATCGTAAGCGTGCCCGTCGCATCGCATAGCGACTGCAGGTCATCGTCGTTTGTGTACATGGCTATATTCGCGGCTATCTCTGCGGGCACCCCCAAAGGGCGTCTAGCGCGTTCCCTTTCTGCTCGAGAGCTACCTGGCGAAGCCATCATCGTGGTTCGAAGTTCCTGATGGAAACTTGGGGGCGGCCTGGAGGTGTCTGTTTATCTTGAATTGCCCAGCCAGCTTCCAGGTACCTGGAACCCAGCTCTAGAACCCCTGCCCTGGCCCCTGGATTCCTGATCCACCAGTGTGGTTCAATGCCTAGGGACTTTCCGTGTTCAGCAAACACGTTTCATCGTCAGGCTCTTCGTCACGGCTCAATCGAACTTAGCGACGGTGCCTGTACTTCAATTGGTTTTCAATTCAATGCTATTACGATGGTACATGGCAACACTCGTTCGACATGACAGTACCCTGACTTTCGCGAAGACATTCTGGTAACATCATTCGCTATAGCCGTTGAAGGTCGGCAATTTTAGTGGGGCTGTGAGCGCTCGGATTATGGTTTTACCTTCCCGGCAGCAAGCCCCTTGATTGGGCGAGGTACCGCAAAGTCAGTAGCGTAACTAAAACCTGAGCGCGACAGGTCTAGTTTGCTGTATTTGCTTACACCAGGAGAGCGATCGATTCGCGTCCTCTCAATGAATCCCAGATCGCATGAGGATGTTTAAATTTTCCCATCCGTTACTTTAGCCAGCAAATGATTATTGAAGTAATTGAGTGACAAGTATCTAAACGCGATGTGCCTGGCAGCACGTGATAATTTGCTGTACCGGTATTTGCTTGCGACAGGATAGCAATCGAATCGCTTCCTCTTGATGTGTCAGCATTGAGAGGCGCCCCGCGCTGACCATGGCTAACACACCTGCACACCTTGAACTAGTAAGTCAATTATGTATCAATGACACAGTCTCGTGGAGAATTTTGAGTGAAACAAATTCCATTGAAGATGTAGACGCTAACTAAGCCCGATGAGACGCTCGTCCGATTGGTCTTCTCGACGTTGCCAGCACATCACTATTCTGTCCGGAGCAGGTCGACAATCGAACTTCACCTCGCATCTTACTGAAAAGTTACCGGCACATCACAAACAAACTTTAAAGACGATACAAGAGATAGGACTTCATACGGAGATGATAGAGTTTGGTCCCGGAGTTGCGCAATCTATCGCAGACGATGCCCGAGCAAGTCTTGACGTCCCCAAGTCAGAACTTTGCGAGCCGCAGGGAAGTTGGATGCTGGTAAATCGACGGTAGCGAAGTTACAATGGACAGCAGAAGTAGCACGGGGAGGGCAAGAGTTTGAGAAAGTAAGATTCGTGCGACTCATCCTTGGACGAAATCTTAAATGACCGGCTGTAGATAGTCGACCTTAAATTGCTCAAAAAACTCGGTGTCACGAATCGAACGAGCGACAACATCAAATGGACCGGGCCTATGGTGTATTTGGATGTCTTGCCCCAACCCAAAATATATAAGAGCCCTGCAGATAAGTACGGTGTCCTTGGAATAATAGCTCTAGGCACTCTTCGACTTCCTAAAATTGATGACAGTGGCAGTATTGAAATTGGGAGTGGTACAGTCGCGTATATCACTGGGTCGGACTCTGTTGTATATCGTTCATGTGGAGGAGGACGAGCGATCTTCTTTTATACCAGTAAATACGAGTCTTGAAAGGTATCATTGTCGACGGACCTTCACTTAGAGATTCTCTCAACCGTATTCCTACCCTACTACCCGCTCCCAAACAGATCCATGCTTTGATGGACATTTGTCAACCCGTGGCTGTCGGAGCGTAGCAGCTCGTCTGGGACTGTTGCTTCAGTACCGAGAAATCTTGGATCGACAGTCGCCGGTCTTGAATCAAAACTTAGGGGGTCTGGTAAGTCACCCGACGCATTGAGGAGCTGTATCCAGTCCTGGTCATCTGTTTCTTCGCCGAAGCTCTGCCCTACACTTGAGGCTGGGCACTCCGTCGGATCCTGGATACGTTCCCAGCATGGCAAGCTTCCTGATGAGTCTAGAAGACGCATCCAGTCCTCATCAATCCGGAAATCGTTCTGATCCGCACTTCCCGCGCCTATTGAACATTTATTGACCTCTTCAGGTGTTGGGCGGATTTGACTGGAGGTCGGACTGTGCGTCTTTCGGCACTTTTTCCGAATGACTGAATCAGCCGGAAGCAAACAGATCTCGTCGGCCGAACGGTGAGTACGAAATGGCCTCTTCTTTGATTCGAGGTCCCCGGACGATTGATCACATATCGACGCGAAATCCTTGTCGACAGTCCGACCGTTGTTTTTGCAGTCCGTCTGTGAAGGGCTGTCAGGGGACTCAGACCCGTCTAGACTCGTGGGAATCTCAAGGATCTCGTCCAAATGTGCCCTGACGAGTTTCAGGAATGGTATAGGGCTCGAAGAAACTTCTGCAAAAGTCCAACCATATGCCAGGAGACCGCAGACTATCGTGCGTGCACCGATGGCGTTCAACGCTGCAGCACGTTGCTCGAGCTCAGGCAGTCGAGTTTTCCTGTATTCGAGGGCAAGATCTACATCTTCCTCATACGCTTTCACCTCCCATCTGCGTTGCAAATGAAGTGTCAGTGAAGAGCAACGTGGGAGCAATTGACGACTCACCCTGAGCTTGATCCGGGTGCCAGCTCGAGAAGCGAGCCGGGATCGTTCTTGCGCAGCAAATGGAAGTAGTTCCTACTTCTCATCTTGTCGGTTTTCATGGATTTCTTTGAAATGCTATCATCCTGGCCGAATCTTTCCCACGCAGCTGCTATTCGTCTGCGGCCCCTCTTAAGCTTCAAGTCTGACATGTCTGCGATAAGGGAATAATGGACAACTTCGATAACCGAGAACATGAGGCAGAGACGGGCGGCGCTGTCATGCTCGGCACTCGCCTTCTCCGCACTCCCCTCCTCGAATAGCTGCCGAAGGCGATGTAGTCGATCTGTCCGTCCAAGTCCAACTTCATGCTCACCAAACTCTTTTTCATCGCGCCAAAGATGGCTGTAAGACTCATGGTTAAGCTGCTGTGCATTTTCGAAGGACCGAACGAGTTTTGCCAATAGACGTGCTCGATCTGCCTCGATGCCAATCGCCTCAAAATACCTCGTGACATGGTTATTAAAAGCGCGCGGAGAACGTCGAGCGATGGTGTTGTACTGGGTCGGGCTGGAAAGAGCTACCTCCAGGGACTGCGGCAAATCGTCTATTACATTGCCTCGTTCCAGAATCTCATCGAAGCAAGTCTCCAGTCTCTGTTATCGGGTCAGTAGCACTAAATGTTGGGGACATCGGGCCACTGACCTTCGGTACTAGAATACCTGAACTCAAGATCTGTATGTTGTTTTCATGGATGGTCTTGACATGCTTCCTCGCTGTATTTTCCATGAGTGAAGCTTCGTGAGGGTGGGTGGCTATTTGGAAAGCATTGGGGAGGGTCTCAGGTCAGGTCTCGAGTCAACCGGTTGACGTGATATAGGACCTTTCGCTTGGTCAGCAAGTACTTTCCAGGCCTGAAAGCCAATAGTGGAGGTTCCGATGACAGCCGCAGTATGCAGAGAGGACGGCAGCTGCCATTCTCAAATCCATCGAATCAGGTATGTCAACGAAAGCAATCTCTCATCAATTCCGTGTCTCAAATGGTCCTTGATGCCCTCATCCCTGTCATCCTCGAATATCACTTTCAAATGTCACCCTTACCGTTCCCATGGTGCGCACTCCCGTCTGAGAGTTCACGGGTCATGTATAAACAGGACCTTCAGAACAAGGCAACCTGCATATGCCCTCGTCGTTTCCAGTTCATACACTTTTCTCGTCCTCTTTCCTGATCCACCATTATGTGCCATTACGCCCAGGTGGACTACAGCTGCAACCACAGACGCTGGATTGTTCGCGACTGGTGCAGAGATACGAAAAGTCCCATAAAAGTTCCCTCCTCATATCATAGATCATGAGTCCAAGTGCTATTCTATCTTCCAGATGAAAGGCGTCTTTGCTAATACTTTCCACGGGCCTGAATCATGCGGTCCGCACAACAGTAACTCCAAGATATAACGTGCTAATGGAAATTTCAGGTGACTGCTGCGAGCCATCAATACGGCCAAGCTGGGTGGTTCGAATACGGACAACGACGTTCGAGGGGAAATTCTTCGTGGCGCAGCCACGCTCAATGATATATCAAGGCCTCGCTTTGACTAGGGATAAGCTGCAGAACAAGGCAACCTGCACACGCCCTCATCGATCCGCATTACTCACCGCCACCGACCGGCCTCTTCCACGGATCACATCGATTTTCTTGCCACCCCTGACGACTGCTGAGTCTCCTACCAATGAGACAACATCCGTAAGTCCCTCACATTCCGTTGCTGTTTAATGTGCTGACGTGCTTGAAGAATGAACCGGATGGCTCTTCAAGCAAAGCTCCATGGGAGGTCAAACCAAACCCTGGAGACCGGGTGACACGAAAGCGAAGTTCGTGCCTAGAAGAGGACGTTAGACCCCGGAAACCACAAAGTACGATGTCTTCATCCTATGGACAGCGGGTATGAAATCCATTGATATAACAACCGGAAGAGGATGCCAGCGTCTCATGCAATCATCTGTCCTCGCCGAGGAGCTGCTCGACAACTTGCTGGCCGGATCAAGAGACCCTATTACTGTGTCTGCGCAGGCTCTCGAAACTCAGAAGTCCTACCCAATCATCCTCAAGGAGCTACTCGACAAAATGGTTTCAAGAGATCCCGACGCTCCCATCGAATTCCATGCACAGGTCTTGAGGACCCTGAAGAATTACTGGATTCTGGTCAATGCTACTCAACAGCGCGAGACGATGTTACCCAGATCAGAAGACACTGCCATTGCTGCATCAAAAATTCTATCCCGACTAAGCAGTATAGACATTGTATTGCTCTATTCTTCGACTGTCCTGAATGAGGAAGCCTTCTCTAATTTATGGAAGTGGCGGAGTTCTAGAGCTGGGTTGGAAGCCGAGGAAATGGAAGCTATAGGCATGGCCTTTTGTCAAAAGGTCAGCTATCTTGTGCCTGGCCGTTTGGAAGCAAGAGATGCCCTTGAGAGGTGGGACGAGCTGTGCCCAGTTCGTTGATAACCCCCTATACTTTTGCGTGGAGCTGACGTGTGCTACCTTCAGGAACTTGCCCGATACATGCAAATTGGCATAGTTGAGGGAGAAAGTCTGAACGAATGCTATTCGGAATTCTGAAGAAAATAAGCCGTCAACACAAACTGCGGATGCAGGAAGACAAGGAGGAGATGGCTATCAAGGAAAGGTTCGGAAGTGTCACTCATTGGGATATAGCACGTATTGCAGTGAAGGTTGAGATGTTGCAAGGAAGTAGAGGGTAGATTGGCGTGTATTTTATGTAAAGCAGTTGTGTACGATAGTGGCGACCATGGGTTCTTTCATCCCGCGGTCCTTTGCAGCTCAATCTTGACATACGTTGATGCCTTCTTATTCCAAACTTCTGCAATCTCCTCTTCCGTCAATCTTTGGCCTCGAAGGCATTCAATCCACGCCTGAAGGTCTTCCTCGGTAGCAACAGGGAGAACCGGACCCAAATTTGTGTGCCTTGGACCCGACTGGATGCCAACATATGCTAGATACATCAGTAAACACTTATGATAGCTGACGTGACGTACGAAAAGCATCTCCGAGCTTCCAGCCCGGAATCTTCCCTGCTTCTGTCGAGGCTTCGTAACGCCTGGTCACCAGTCTCCTCGCGGGAGCTGAGCTTGCTCACTGCCCCATTGATTACACGGTCTCGGCACACACATTACGGCTATATTGAGGAATGATCGACACCGCTGAAGACTTCTGTGTAAGCATGAGTGCGAGTTCAGGTAGCACAAGACATTGAGGCTCTAGGTGGGGTATCAATGAGGCTTACCCAGCCAGTTTTGGGGAGCTCACGATGAGACGAGTTCATTCCTGTGGAAGCTTCATGACTGCACACCGAAGGCAAGCCAGCTTCCTTGGATTCCTTCATTCCTTCATCCCTTTTCCGTTCATTAAGAATGAAGTAATGTCATGCATATCGAACCTGGGTAAGCTAGCATTGCGAAGTGTAGTGGTCCAATCTCATGATCGAGAAAGCAATGAAGCATCAATTGTTCATTTCCAGCTTCCATCTATGACGCCTCCCGTCTTCATGAAGACCGATCTACGATTTGCACGGAATTTACCAATCTCAGCTCCCATTCTCTGGCAGCTGGTTGACATGTCTGTGTAAGCTGTATGATCTAGGCAGGAGCTTCATCTATAAAGTCGGGAGGGCTGCCCCCTCGAAGCATATCAACATCATCCACAGGCGGCTCAGATCAGCTTCATATCAGTTCCACCATCTCGGCAGATCTATACACAGTTCCCATCATCGATAAGCTTGACCCCTTCAACAATCAGCAGTCATGACTTCAGGTCCAGTTGAACAGATTGCATTCCGTGAGTCACCATGAGCTCCCCGCAAGCTGACTTCGAAAAATGCTGACTACGCTCATCAAACACGGCGATTGCTGCCGCGAACTCAACGTACCATCTTCGCGTTTATTCCCAAGGTCAGTACCCACTCTCTTTCTTCACTGGGCTTCTGCACAGTGGTTCATCGTTGGAGAATGAGCACAATATTGCTGCCTTATTCATGAAAAAGCTCCTGACTTGATGTCATAGATGTCCAAGGTGGTATCCGCAAGAGCAGCTATGAAGATGGATGGAGTGGAGGCGTCAACGTCCTCTCCAAAGGGAAGCGCAACTCTCCCATTGCAGCCGCCTTTAAGGGGCTCGAAAATGTACGTCTATCCTTTTTTTTTCGCAATTTATACCTCCCATTTTTTACGTCTCTCCTAGTATGGTGCTCAGTTCTTCCTTCTTACTGGTGCAAATCCGCCTGTACTTCCTCTCTTCAGGCAACAAGCTTCGCGAATTTGCCTACGACTCCAACATCGGATAGTATGATGGCGCTCTTAACAATTCGAACTTCACCCTGGCTCCATACTCGCAAATTGCTGCAACTGCTTTGTTAGCGAACAAAGACCTTACCGTTCGTATCTATGCCCAGATCGCTGACAACACGACCCAAGAGTTTGGATGGGATAGTCAGTCTCCCCTTTTCGTACACTTCTCGTTCCACCATTTCCAAATGTCAAATCGAACGCGATGCTGATTAGGTATCATGCATAGATGCTAGTAGTGGTTGGCAGAAGTTTGTCAATTTTGGACCTGCACTTCCTAGCACTAGCATCGCAGTCACGTCCTACGGAGGACCTTCGGGACTGAGCATCAGGTAAGATCATCATCAGCATTTTATTTTCGAACAAGTATGTTGACACTCTACAGGCTTTACTTCCAAAAGCCTGACCGCTCAGTTACTGAGCTCTGCCACGATGCTCAATCAACATGGTACACAGGCTCCCTCTCCATTCCTGGGTCCTCCACCACACCCCGCGCCTCTCTCGCATGCACCAGGTTCAACGATACCAAATCCGGTATCAGTCTTCGCCTCTATTACTCTTCTCCACACAACAGCATTCTCGAGAAAGGGTACGATGGCGATGGCTGGTATGATGGCAGGTTCGAAGAGCCGACTATTCCGGGTTCGAAGTCTTTGGCCATTTCCTGACAAACACAGAAAGGTGGTAAGATCCAGATTCGAATCTACTTCCAGAAAGGAGAACATGTTACCGCTATTAGCGAGTGGGTCTGGGACGGAGCTGAGTGGAGTTCTGGTGTTGCTGCTTTGCCACCTGCTTAAAGTATCTGGAAACCTCGGGCACGAGCTTACGGCTGATTTGCTTGCCTCTTTCCCTTGTGTTGTTGTTTTCCTTTGGTGGTCACTATCATGACTTTCACTCATTTCGCCCTTATTGTCACGCCCGAGTCAGAACTCCTTTGCCCCTGGTCTTGTCTTGAAACTGCTCATTACATTCATTTGGTTATCATGAGTCTTTATATTTAGTATTCAAGTATTTTGTGCCTCTGAAGCGTTGGATTTTGTGAAGTGTATAGTTGTTTAACGCATGGACATGATGCAGGCTGACATCGTGGACTGAGGAAGTAGTTCGATCTACTGGCTATAACAGCACCCACGGACAATCTGGAATTAGAAGTAAGTATTATGATAGCCCCAATACATCTTGCTCATATCCATCTGTCCCCTCCTCTGATCTCTCGATGTTGAGATGTTCCAACTCGACTCCCTCCAAGACCCGAATGTTGACTGGCTTCAAGTCCAAATTCTTCCTGATCATCTCTTTCCTCTCCTCTGGCAGTCTATCAACGACAGACTTTGGCGGCCCGTACACATTCATGTACACATGTACCCCGCAAGTTATGCAGAATGGATGACCCATGAACTTGCGTCCGAACTGATATTCTGTCACATTCTCCATGCCAGCCAGCTTGACCTGGGCAGTAGTTGCATAAACTCCAGCCCATGCATTCTGCAATGTTGTTAGATCTATTGAACACCATCCGGAGATCACGGAAGATACCATTCCCACTTACTCTTGTACAAATACTGCAGTTGTCTTCCTTGAGCTTCAAATCCAGCAACGGTGCCGTAATTTCCACTTTCACTCGGCCGCAATAACAAGCACCGCAAGTATTTAGTGCCAGTTGACCAACACTGGTCGAAGTATCTTGACCTTCCACTCTAGGTATATCTGGTTGTCAGTTAACGATAGGATAATCGGATACAAAAGTACTCACTCTAATTTGAACAGATCGAGCCCCCTCAACATCCTGAGATTGACGAGTTTCTCGCCCTTTAGTGGGCCTACAAGATGTTCCCCAAGAACACCACTTCCACATTTCGAGCAAAACTTCGGAATATGAGCAAGACGTAGAAGATTGAGCTGCGAAAGACCGACCTGGTGTTGCAACTCGGCTGAGTTGTATTGAACCATGTGCCCATCGTCACGGCTCACTACGATGGAAGCCTGAAGTAGAAATTGCCACAGATACCCTTGCTTTCTACAGAGCAGACAATCACACTTGACGGGTTTGATGTGCTCTCTCAAGTGAAATTCAAATCGATAACTGCCACAGTGACAATTCCCCTTGTAAACGCTTTCATCGGTACTGGCCATGGCTGCCAATGCTCAAATTTTTGCTTGTGGACCGTTTCCAGTGGCATAAAAAACACCCTCGATCCAGATACAAGATAGCCGAGTGTGATTGTAGTCGTCAGACGATAATGGGCGTTGGCTGAGCCTCTACCTTCCTGTCCCTTTGTTTTGTTGATGCTCGAAGCGGAAAACTACCATTGGTCCAGTCCCTTATCTTTGCTTCCCTTGAAGATACTTGAGAACACCTGCCTGAACCACAGATGCCGACACCAGTATGCATCAAGTGCTCCATGTTGGTGTGCCCAGGAAACCTCACCATGCAAAGACAGGTATCGTTCCGTGGTTGCCTGAGATCCTAGCCGCCATCACCGGATACAGTAAGTGGGATGATGATTATTATTATTTCCGTCCTGTGAGACCTCCTGAAGGGTACAAGGACGTGCTAAGCTAGCGGTTTATATACAGGAATACACCAGAGAGCAGATCGTGGGATAGGCCAAAAGGGCCTGATGGGTGGCTATAATACAA
>MU254421.1:0-11591 GCA_019669825.1 Calycina marina
CGAGCTTCAATTGCGTATAGATCCAAGCTAATATCTAGAGAACTAACTTCAGGAGATGGGCATGCACTTCTATACCATAAATGCCAAGCCACCCCGTTCCTCAGAGGTGTATCATCCACCAATCAAGGAGCCCCCGGGGCCTTAGCTGAGGGGAGAGTTGGAAACGTGACCTTGACCCGTGACAGTATATGTTCTGATATGGATTTCTCTATTCGCTCAAGCTGGAGCTCTGGAATGTGTTTGATTGGTGTGCGCCTTCTCGGTTCTGCTGGAGAATCGTAGTGCTGTGAGTTCCGATCCGGCGGTTGCTGACTGATAAAGTGCTTCCTTGCGAGATACAAACGAGTTTGCATAGTTTCTTTCATTTCTTTTCGAGCAGGATGATGGGAGCTGGTTTTTGAAGTTCGAAAAGCATATGAGCGTATGTTAGTGTCTGAGCGAATATGAGTTGGCGTTAAGCCGCATTCTGATTCTATTGGCGTTATTGGAGAGGTTCGAAACACGCCTAGAATCAATTGCATTGCTCTGTTCTGAAGCCGAATCAGTGGTTTGATGAGTGCATCTTGCCCTTTCCACCACAGAATTGATCCGCAGTCAGTGATTGATGACACGCAAGCGATACACAGTTGACGTAGAGCGCGTGCTGAGAGTTCGTTGTTGCAATTAGCTAGTCTAGCCATTCTAGAGGACGCTTGCATTGCTTGAGTGACTCTGGTTTTGACGTGTGCTTTAAACGTCATGGCCACGTCGAAGATGAAGCCTAGCCATGTGATCTGACTTGCTGGCCTGACGACGGAATCATCCGGCTGTGTCACAGTAAATTGTGATTGATCAGTACTTGTCCAATGAATCAATTCCGTTTTTGTCAAATCGAATTGAGTATTGTTCTCAGTTGCGACTCGATATAGCGTTGCCAGTTCCTTTTCCAGTATTTTTGAGTTCTTCTTGAAAATGGTCGATGATACTGTTAGCGTAATATCGTCGACGTATGATATGAACTCAGCAGGTGACTTGTGCTTAAACAATGACTGGCTGTATATGAGGAAAATGATTGGTGATGCTGGTGATTCTTGGAGTATTCCAACATCGACTGGCGTGAGCTCTGCTTCCAGTTGACCATCGAAGCTGAGCTGTAATTGACGATTCTCTAGATATGAAGTAATTCAATGGATAGCTTTGATGGGCAGTCCTACGTCAATGTAGATCTGTATCAACTGATTTTTAGCAACGTAATCGTATGCCTCTTTGACGTTTATTGATTGTGTTGAAATCTTTTTCTTCTTTCGTTTTTCTGATGCGACGCGGTTCTGAAGCATGAATCCTGCATCGACGGTCTATTTTTTCTGTCGACTCTTCATTTGGCTATCATCAAGGAGATGTGTTGTTTCTTCAAGATATCCGAGTCTCCGAGCAATAATGCGTTCGCTAACTTTTCCGAGACAGCTGAGCAAAGAGATCACTCTGTATGATGAAGGTTCAGCGTAGTCTTTTTTGTTTTGTTTCTTGAATATGGCTCCGATAGCCGTTTTCCAACAAACCGGATGATAGCTGTCCAACTGGCTGTAAACCGAATGAAATGTTTCTGGTATTGCTGAATATCTATGTTGAATCATGACGTGAACATATGAATCGGCTCCTGGTATTGTGCTTTTTATTGCCGAAGAGCAAGCATTTTTGAGTTCCGACTTTGCAAATGGTGGCCATTGAAATTCGACATTTGGTTCATAGTCGTTCCAATTCGGCGGTTCGGTTTCTAGGAGTAGTGGAAATAGTGCTTGACGGAATGCATTAGCTCTCCCTTGAAATGATGTTTCCAGTATGAATGGCAGTGTATTATTGTCTGACAGTTGTATGCTGGTAGAAATCTTTCTCTTGATAGGTAGAATCTTGGTGACCATGTTGTCTTTGGTGTAGGCCATTGCTTTGAATATAGATTTAGCATCTTCGTTTTCTAGGAATTGGTTTCAATGATATCTTTTTGCTTTCCGTAGCGCAAATGAATACTCTTTCTCGGCAACGAGGTGGTTTTGATTCATACTATGATTAGAAAAATTGATTTTTCTATGGTTTTGTGTCATAGTATGGCGTAGTTTTCTTAGCTCAGGTGCCCACCATGGTTTCGAAATAGCACCAGGTGATAGCAGTGGTATGGCTGATAGTGCAATGCGTGTTATCTGAGAAGTAAAGTCGAGTGCATGAACGTCTAGTTGTGCATGGCTGGGGTCTGCTAGAGAATGTCGTAGTTGTTGACGGAAGTGCTGCTGTAGTTGCTTGGTGAATTATGGCCAATCTCATTTTTTGTTGTATTGTATGGTAGCTGATTGAGGCAAGATTCATCCACGACTGAGTTGACACTTCTGTTGACTGTGAACAAAAAAGGCAGATGGTCTGATCCTACAGTATCAGGTAGTTGCCAGTCGTTGGTTCTAGTAACAAGGGCAGGAGTAGCATATGTGAGATCCAATATGTTTAGTCTAGTGAGTCTTGTTTGATAGAACGTTCCTTCTCTTGGTGAATTGAGTAGTTCAAGCAAATCATTTTCCGTCTATGATACAAATTCCTCTGACTCAGCAGTGTTGTCGTCGGTATATGGATCCCAAGAGAAGCGATGCATGTTGAAATCGCCTACCAAAATCAATTATGGGCTGGTAAGTGTCTGATAGCGAATCCTGCTGAGAGTGCGCGTGCTGTTCTCGTCGGCGAGATTATTTTCGTTATACATGTTGATGATTTCAAAACTTAACTCTTTTTGAACAATGTCTAGAACCAGAGAGCATCCGGGTCCTGAGGTGATTTTGATGATATGTTGACTGTGAATTCTGTTTTGAGATTGCGACGAACGTATGAAAGTGTTCTGGGTCGTACTCTGCCGTGGTTAGACATGATTTGCACGAAGCTGGTGTGAGCAATAGATCGAACATTGGTAAATTATATTGATCTTTTGTGTTGTGAATGATATGTGGTTCTTGTATGAGGATCAAATCGATATGGAATTCGATGGCTTGTTCGAGTATAGTTTCCGTGGCGTCTTTGTTGTTGTTCAGATTTACCTGAACAGTGCGCAGCTCCGGGCTTAAGATCATTATCAACCTTGCTATAGTGCCGAGTATTGAATTGCGTTCGCAGTGCTGATTTTGCCCGTCGTGATAGTCGAGGCAGAGAAGTGAGAACCAGACATTCCTGGAACACGTACTGGTGAAGAAGAACTAGTCTTGGAAGAACCGTTGATTACCGTTTTGCGTATTGCTAGATAGAATTCGCATTTTTTCGAGTTGGCAGGGTGTGCATCGTGACAGTTTCGATACTTGAGTAGTATGCATAGGCATGATTTGCTATGTGCTTGGCATTGATTGCAATGGTGTTGGCTAGTGTGATGGTCTTCGGCACAAAGACGACAGTGAGCTGTAGTGCGGCAGTGTTGTTTGAAGTGGCCGAATCGTTGGCACTTGGTGCATTGAGTGGTCTTTGGCGTATTGTATAGTTTTTCTCATCTGATGCTTTTTCCAGCTACATATAGCCTGTGGCGTATAGCTCGACTGACTTCTGCTTCGCTTTTGAATGCAACAACAATGGATCCGGCGGTTTAATTGGCGCGCTTTGCTTGTATAGTGAGCCAGTATGGCTTTCCGATTAGAGTGTAGCCATCATTCAAGTTAGTGATTTCTTGATGAATGTTACGGTTCCGAACTAGATTGGAGAATAGGAGGGAGCTTTCAGCTCTGAGCCGAAAGCTCTGAGCACGTGTTACATCACGTGGCAACCCTTGACTCAGGGGTCAGGAGCTGCAGAGTGGATCCCTTCCCTCTCCTGTACATAAGCCCTCTCTTCTCCCTTCCTCTCTTTTCTCTCTACCTTAGTATTCGCTCAAATGGCAGTAATAAAGTCGTTTCGTATACCTCACATTCGACCACGTGAGATCCATTCTCACACGTTTACAATGAATGAGTTCAATGTTTTCCTGGAAATATTTGATTGGTAAGCCGTGAAGTATCATTTTGAAACATTGCTCGTCGAGCTGTGCCCTGTGATGGACTCGAATTATGGTGACACGAAGAGAGTGTATGATACAATTGAATGTGGCAGTACGAAGATCTAAAGCTGAAGAGGAAGAGAAGAGCTCAAATGCGGTTTCGGCGTGGGAGTACATACACCGCGGAACTGGCAGGTGAGCACGTGACTAGGAGACAGCACGAGGCTGTCAGCCTGATCTCCATAAGATCTCTCATGAGATCCTCTATGTCATAACATCCCTTGTCGTAGTGAATGACGTGCTTCCAGATATTTTCTTTTTCTAGTATATATACTCTAGTGAGTTGCTTCATAGTAGTAATAACTAGGTTGTTGCTATTGACTGATTTGGTGGCTGATAACACAACTGGTTCCTTGATTCCAGTTTTCTCAAAAGATGCATTGATAGCTTTACGCAATTGTAGTGGGTTGAGTTCTGTCGTAGCATTGATGAGAATGAGTCGATTTGTTTGTTTGGCAATTGTTGATTCGGTTTTTTTCACTTGACTGGTTGGGTTGTTACTCGTCTTACCAATAGCAATCGATTTGCCGCCTTTTGTGACTTAAGCCCATGTTTGAGAATGTTGATTTGTGCAAGAGCTGTCGATAGAAGAGTCATAGTGCTCAGTCTGGTGATCGATAGACTTGTATTGAGATGGGACTGATATTTGACGCCCACTTGTTGTGTTATGTCGTCCTAGAATAAATACATTTCTTGATTGTACAGTGGCATTGCTCGTGCTGCTTGGCTGCGAGTTGCTAGTAGTGACAGTGGTAGCGTTGGTAGTGATAGTGCTAGCAGAGCTGGCAGTAGTGATTCTGGGCTGGTTTTCCATGTTGCATATAGCTCGCTCCAAATGAACCGTCTGCAGAGCAATTGTTTTAGCAATGCTTTGAACCGTACCAGTGGCAGTGAATTGTCTGAAGACATCGAGTAGTTGAAGTGTAATTTCCTTGACAGACCTTTCTGACAGCTATATTACCTTGAGCAATGAGTCTTGTGCCTGTAGTAGATGAGCTGCAGCTTGTGTTTGGGGCGTAGTGATTCTTGGCTGCTTGGCGTTTTTGCAATGGCTGAAGTCTGGTTGCGAAAGTCGTTTGATACCTAGTGGGGCGAAGTCGAATTGTTTGGGCGTAAATAGTGTTTGTTGAAGTGCGTCTGGGCTGGAGCCGGCAAATGGCGTGTGTTCCGGCTGGGTGATTGTGATTTGTGGAGGTGTGGGGGTAGGCAGAAGGTCTATTTCATCTGCCATGTCCGTAGCCTGGGTATGCAATAATGACTGTGTCTGTGTTGATATTGGGCTGAGTGCCGCTGCAATATTTCGTGGCTGCCGCTGTTGCCGGTGCTTGTCTTTTTGCTAGGAAGTTGCAGATTGTTCCATGGCGAAAAGCTTTTTGGAATTAAAGTGGATTTTGGTTGTGGCTGTGTGTGTAGGTGCGTGCTCCATCGGCTTTGATCCACACTCTTGGCGCCCCTTCTGCGGTGAAAACATTTTCACCACAACGAAGTGATCTAAAGCTCTGCTTCTGAGTGCAGCAAGTGCTTTACCGGGTACTGCGCGTGCTGTGAAGTGTTTGTTCTTGCGTTTCTAAGTGAGTAGATGTGATTTGAGTACTGTTTGAGGCCTTGGCGCGTGATTTCGATATTCTCGTAGATGACAATAATAGTGAGTACTGTATGTTGCTCAATTCCCTTTTTGGTCTTTGTTTCTTCGTGGTATATATTGCATAGAAGTAGATTGTATTGGAAAATGTTCGCGAAAGTGCTTGGTGTATTGGAAGGCTATTGTTTTGCTTCTTGCTGTGTTATTATCTGTACGGTTCATACTATTGTACCAAAGGGTCAAAATTCTAATACAAGTGATTCTAAATTTTGATATTAGGCTGCATGTAATATGCTTGTCCAACAGCCCTATTGAACAGCTAATACTATCTAGTGTAGCAATCATTTCCTTGCCAATACGAGGGTCAATTTGGTTTTCTGTTAGAAGTGCCTTTCTGCGTATCTCCTTTTTTGCGAGCTTTCTGCCGGGTGAGGTCTTGCGTTCTTCATGAAAGCCTGTTTGCAATCGTATTTTTCTTGCCAGATCGATACATAATCATAAAAGTCTGGACTTGGACGTCCAACGGTCATGTGTTTGCGCGAGTGGCTCATGTCTGTGTGGGTCCCTTGACATTTATGACTAAGCGCCTTGGCGTGCGAGCCCATATGGCCGACCACCACTGGAGTAATTTAGAAAAGGACGAATTGATCACTATATGTATACAACTGTGCCTACCCGAGTAAAAAGACTATGGAAGAGGCAGCTGTATACTTGGTGACCGACACTGATCAGTTTTTCCGGTTCAAATCAGCAAGATTAAATCACCGAACCGTTTCCTTACCTACTTGAGCTCTCGGTTTTGAATCGGCCGCTCAAGAAGACTACGCCAACCTCGAGCTTCTATGCCTCAGTTCTTTAACTGTCCCATAGAAAGCTCTTCTCGACTCAAAGATCTCTAGCTCTCGAGCCCTCGGTTCTGATCCGGCCGTTCGAGTTGCTACTAAGAGTCAACAAACACACCCACCAAATACAACGACAAATCCCTTCCAGCACAAAATCCTCAGATACTGCGATTTTGTGCCAACCTCTTCTCTATAGGATCTGCTATCAGACGCAGATTATAGAGATCACCAAAACAACTCGAACTTTGAGAATCATCCCTCTCCTCGAAATTCGAATACAGAGGAAAAAAAGTGGTGCCAGCCAGTATGCTGCACTAAGTCCCAGGGAATTGTTAAGCGTAGCTAGAACAGAGTGGAGAAAACGTCTGGAACTACAAGAGACATGTCGAACAACGGAGGTATCAACGGTAGCCGACCTAGCAGATCATTCAGCGATCGCCTGAATCTGCCGAAGATTGAGCCACCAGACTACGTACAGAACTGGAGAAAGAACCGGATCGACCCTGCAACTACAACAGCTCAAGAAGTTGGAGAATACATGAGAGCGAAGATATGGAAATACGAAGCAGATGACCTTATTGATTTGGATCTATGGGAGATATTCCGAGATGACTTCGACGTATTTGCATCTGCAGAAGCTAAAGGAGACCCACCCACTGAAATCCTTTTCAATATAATTGAGAGACGCACTGCTGAAGAGCTTATTCGTAGCAGATTGCGTAAGCTGCTTACGATCCGTAGAGCATGGGTTCGCCAACCAGGCCAAGGATCTGTCAAGCATGGAACAAAGCGCACGGCCGCAGAGGTTTTGGATGATCTTCTGCACGAGGAGGAGCATCACGTGTGGACTGGGGACGATATCGTGAAATTGAGAAGAGACGAAGGACTAGAGCACTGGTACTCAGTTGCTCTACAAAGTGCTGCAGGTTACGTGCCAACATGGGCATCAACTGCAAGACCCTCGCAAACGCCTTCTCAACAAATGACGCGACCGCAAACTCCGATCCAGCGCTACGGTCAGATCCTATTACCCAATACGGATGCGAGAACCCGAGCAGCTGCAGAAGCAGTGGTTGAATGTTATGACAGAGGATCTCATAGGGGATCTTGTGGAGATCAGGCTGACAGCCTCGTGCTGTCTCCTAGTCACGTGCTCACCTGACAGTTCCGCGGTGTATGTACTCCAACGCCGAAACCGCATTTGAGCTCTTCTCTTCCTCTTTAGCTTTAGATCTTCGTATTGACACATTCAATTGTATTATACACTCTCTTCGTGTCACCATAATTCGAGTCCATCACATTGAAGGAGGAGAAGAACGTCTATTCGTTGCAGCGAATCTGCCATCGTCGCGACCACCACCAGAGCAACTATTACGTCCCTCACCTATGCCTGGAGACTTCCCATCTACACCAGCAGACCGGAGCTTACTTCGCCAACTGAACGAAGGTCAAATTACAGATCCACTACAGAAAAACGTCGACTCTGGAGATCTTCGTCGATACTTAGAAGCGCAGAATACACCTCTCGCAGAAAAGACAAGACGCAATGATCAGAGAAGACGTCTTACAGTTGAGACTAACTTCCGAGAGGAACATACTCAAGCTCAAATACAGCAACCTCTCTACAATCCTCAGCCACAAAGAATCCAATCATCTGCTGAAAACCTCGAGACGATTATAAACAGCGGTTATGGAGCTCCCAATGTATCGCTACAAGACGATTACCATGTCGCAGGCGAAATTTCCTCTAGTACCCTTGTATAACCAACAGCAAGGAAACTGGAGCAATCAAGGCCAAGGAGGAGGCAATATCTCAAATCTCTCGAAGGCTGTCATAGAAATCATGAAGGCATACAGCAACAAAGACGAGATGAAGTATTCCGGAAATCTCAATGGCGAAAGCCTAGATGCAAAGGTCCAAGTACTTCAAAGACATATGTGATGTCTACGATATCGGTCAAGAACTCTATAAGAGAGCTTTTAAGTGCATGCTGACTGGCAAAGCCGAGCGATATTACACTCGCCATCTCAGCGATATTAACAACATCAACAGCGTCGTCACTCTTTTAAAGACTACTTTCGAAGGACCAGACTACTATGTCAAGAACGACCAGCTCATCAACGAGATCACTTTGCAGTCTACCATCGACGAGAACCCTAGCAAGACTATATAGACCAGTGAATTATCACGCCTATCAACAAGATTGAAGAGATGAGAGATAGCTTAGAGCCAAGTCAACGTACCGACATCAATATAAGATCCAAGATTTTCTCCGCGGTGAAAGGTCATGCTGCGGTGCGCCTGTTACGATTGGTGCAACGGTTGCTGCAGCGATTGGTGCAACGATTACGATTACCCGGGCACCTGCCGGTGACTGGCTAGGGGTTGAGGTCGGGTGGTCACGGGAGATTAGATAACCCGCAGGTGACCGTGTGACCGCTTACTAATGGGCCCACAGGGAGCTTACTTCAACGTCAAGACTCCCATCACTGGTTTCCTCTTTGTCATTTCTTCTACCTACGTTCCGTAGCCCTAGGCCCAAATACAACTCTTTTACCTAGACCCATATCACCCCGAGGTCAGACGTAACAGTCTCTAACTCTGTCTTGCTATAATTTCACGATCTCGTATATAAATGGCAAGGAAAACGAACGTGCTGACGCGCTATCTCGAAGGGAACAAGACATTTCAAGAGGAAATGATAACAGAATCGACTATTGTACGATACAGTTACTGAAGCCGAACACCTTGGTTAAACTCCCCAGGTATACGCAAGTCGCTCCTGTACAAACGCGACAGCAAAAGAACCAACAACCACAATGTTACAGCTGATAGCTGGAACAGGTGACATAGCCCTGAGGCTCGGCAGTAACCGCCCAAGTGGGTCGGATGATGCACAGAGAAGCCATGGGTCACGTGACATTGGATCGCACAGGATCGTTATGATCCAGAGCGATCCCCATACGAGGGTTCTATATAACCAGATAGTATTTCCTACATAGATAGAAGCCTCGTGCTTAACTCAAATACAGTATCTTCATACCATACTTAGCAACTTGCAACGGTTATCAGTCTTGATCAAGTGACAGCGTCCCTACCTACCAACCAACCTACCTTCGCACTCTCGAGCAACACCAGCCCGACAGTACGTTACACTTTAAGCACCACACCAACAGGTACCGGTGCACACGTCAGATCAACATAATGTCTTATGTCTCAGGAAGTACCCGGGGTACTCCACTATCTTCATCCGGCACGAAGGATAAGGCTCCAGCATCCACCGCTCTCGTTGGAGAAATCGACAAGAACCTCAAGTACAAGAACGTCGAACCTTTCAACGGAGAACGCAACCGCCTCTAAGGATTCCTGCTACAGCTTCGCCTATACATCAAGTTCAATGAAGGCCGCTTTCGGTCCGAGACCGAGCAAGTCCTCTGGGCAGTCACGCTGCTCGAAGGCAAGGCAATGAACTGGATCGAGGGGTTCCTAGAGGACTACCTCATCTGTAGCGACAAGGAGGGAGTCATCAACGAGAACCAGGCCGAGTGTCACGGGTCAAGGTCACGTTTCCAACTCTCCCCTCAGCTAAGGCCCCGGGGGCTCCTTGATTGGTGGATGATACACCTCTGAGGAATGGGGTGGCTTGGCATTTATGGTATAGAAGTGCATGCCCATCTCCTGAAGTTAGTTCTCTAGATATTAGCTTGGATCTATACGCAATTGAAGCTCGTATCACACTGTCCACCAAATCTTACACCGAGGATACCACCATCAAGATATTTCAAACTTGGGACGGGTTCCTAAGCGAGATCAGGGCCAACTTCGGGGTCATGGATGAACAAAAAGAGGCAGAACGAGCCATAGAAGCTCTCAGACTAAGGGGATCAGCAACCGCCTACACCAGGGACTTCCAACGATACTCTACCAGGACAGGATAGGGCGAAGAAGCACTCGTCTACTCCTACAAGAAAGGACTCAAGTACTTCGTAAAGGACGAACTTATCCGTTACGGAGGCAAGATCAGCAGCTTCACACAGCTTGTGGAGGCCGCTTGCAAAATCGACAACGGCTGGTACGAAAGGAGAGCATGGAGAAGAAAGGCAAATACGACCCCAACTACAAGAGAATGGGCGAAGGAGGATTCAGAGAGAAGAACAACCACTCGCGTAAACAAGACTACGGGGATCCCATGGAACTCGACGCCACCCATAGGAAGGAATTAACACCGCAACAGCGGAACAAACACATGCAAGACCGAACTTGTTTCAATTGTGGGAAGCCAGGCCACCTTGCGAGGAACTGCAAGGGTGGAGGAAAACGCTCCTATAACTATCCACCACGGAAGCAATTGAACGCCACTATCCAAGGTAGAGAAGGGTACCAAAGAGAAGAGTGCCAAGGACCAATGATGCTTCATGCCACGTGGGCACAAAAAGACGCGGCAACAGAACTAGCCAAGGCAACGGAGGCCCTCAACGTCGGAGAATCCAGCAGTGAAGACCCGGACGAAGTCTCCATCCCGGACGGATCGGCCATGTCACCTGAAGACTACCTCACCTACACCATAGCCAGTAGAGAAAAGCTAGTTTGGACAGCGCACCAAGAAGCAAAAGCCGTGTTCCGAAGGGATTTCGACGAGGTCAAGGACCGACTACCCGCACTAGAGGAAGTGGAGGAATCCATCTAGCACTGGAAAGCAGTGAAAGATGTGTTTACAGAGCATATGATGCGAATTCACACCATCACGCGAGGATACTACCAAGGGCGCAGCGAACCCAACGCCGCGATCCGACGAAGCCAACAATACCAGGAGGCATTCACGCAGAATGTAGAATATATGCCGGAGCTCAGAATGAGACTCAAGGTCTGCAGACAAATGAGAATAAAATGTGAAGGAGAGGTACGCAAACTTCAAGGAGCAAGAGACGTTACGATGATTGATCACCCTCGGCACGCGGAATTCGCATGGTCGTTCTGTTGGAATTACGCATGCACAGTCCACTACTCCAGCAAGATTGACGGAGACTACTGGCCAAGACGTTGCCGACAGCTATTCTGCAGGCAGCCTGGCCACTAATCTGCAACAGAGTCACAACTCTCTTCCAGCAATGCCTGCTCTACGGTCACCACCCGGCC
>MU254422.1:0-11568 GCA_019669825.1 Calycina marina
AGGCGCACTTCGGCAACTGCGCCGAAGCTGGACCATTCCGGCATAGCAGTCCTGCGGACTGCTGGATCCGTGTATGATAAAATCAATCAATCAATACATCTTAGGCAACTGTTATGTGCGCACCATGTTTTCCTATATGTAGCTCTCCGTATCCTTGCTAGACAAAGGGACACGCGCGATACACACGGAAAGAATGTTATTACGAATTGATTGAGCTTGATACTTTTCACCGACGATCGGGGAATTGATCGTCGTTGCAAGTAACGTGAAATCTGCCTCCAATGTACGTGAGCTAAATGTTGAATCACAGAGGCTGTCAAATTGATCGTGCAGGGGCTACTAATGAATTTCAAAATGGATTGTATTATACATATCACCACAGTGAGGATCTAGTCCGGCCTGCTTCAAGCTCCTGAGTCTTGCTACACTTCCAGGGTATCTTTCTAATACGTTCCGAATTTGTGAGATTGTGACTCTATCCCTTTCACGCTGAATAGTCTCTTTAAACACTGCTACCGAACACCACGTCCCTCCACGTAATCGCTGCTTAATTAACTGCCAAATAGGAAATTAGCTCTATAACTATATTCAAATATGGCGATAGTGCCGAAAAAATACTTATTTGATATCTGCATCACGTTTAAGACGCACACACGGGCTATTAACATACCTACTCCCGTGCGAAGGATCTCCATCCTCTTGGAGGCAAAAACTATGGCTATATCGCTCTTCTAAGGCCTTGATCTATTGGATATGCTTAGGAAACTCTACGACCACAGAAAGGCAATCATCCAAGAAATCCACTCGGAGGTGGAGATTTGTTTCCTGTGCGAGGACTTCAAGAATAAAAATCTGGAAGAGGCGATCCGCGCTCCAACTACTATCAATCGGAAGAGTCTGGCAAGAATGAAGAAGAAGAAGCCCTAGAGGTATTATTCGACCCCCCGGAGTTAATCGATTATAAGGCACCGCTATCCACAGATTGTTTGATTATGCTTGTTCAACACAACCTGTATCGAGGGTTTGCAGAACATGCAGCTTGTCGGCGTCAAAGCGCCCTATGAGTTCGTCTGTACAGACCTAAGGCTGGATTTACCTCATCTCATGTTCCCGACCACTCTTCAACAGACGGTTCTGCTTTTAACCTAGATTGATGGCATCCCCATACCTATCATATGAGACAATCTGACCCGAGAGTCTGTTAAGTACGATTCGATCGACTACTGGTATGATGTTGTGGGCGATATCAATAAATCCCGGGAGATGATAGGTTCGGCTTCGGTGAACACTGCTCCTATCAAGAAGAAGAATATTGGGAAGGATGGAGATGAGGAAGAGATGTCGAAGGCGATATTCTGATGAGGCGACCCCTGGACGGTCGACTCCTTTGACGTTATACTGCGTCTTTTCAGGAAGTAGAACCGCAGCCATAGAGGAGCGATGGGCTTCCTGTCAGGATCTAACAGGTAGAGGACAATGAAAGGAAAGGAAGCAATTGATTGGCATGAAATAGCTGCAGAAGAGGAGGCGAAACTGAGAGCTGAATCTTGCACGGTCTACGAGTGTCATTGAAATACGTAGCTCCTGGAAGGCATGATTAGGGCTAGCATGTTCCCATTCGCTTAAAGATGGACCAGATTCTTAAATTCGCATCTCATGAATGCAATTTGAGGAACATCAGTTGATGAGTTGGCCAGATCGATGAGCCGGCAAAGCTGTAACGTTCTCAACTCTCTGCCAAGTGTTAGAGCTTCCGGGAAGGTAATACTAAGCTGAACTTATCCCCAAGGGACTAAGTGACGTCGGGTTGGTATAGAAATGAAGAGGCAAGTATCAATCGAAGTGAATCACGTGGAAGCGATTCCGTTACAAGCTGGGTAAACTGTGAGGTAAACATAGCTATGGTAATTCAAGCACGAAGCTCCTATCTAAGGAAAGTACGCCGACTATATAGAACCTTCGTGTGCTACGAACTGCAGTGGAGTCCTCACGTGACGTCTAACTCAGTAATCCCTTGGATCGTTTCAATACACGTCGAGCTGCATGAATCCGCCCAGTAGTATATACCGAGTGTTCTCCGAAGGCTAGCATAACGGATCACTAACTCTTGGTAACGTGATTGTGGGGTCGTGACAAACGCGAAGTGATCATTCACACTGGTCGATAATTTGTTATACTGGAAGGAATCCGGGAGCCAAACTAGTATGTGGCGAGAGAAATGTTGGATGATAATGTTGTATACCCATCGTATCTATGAGCTTCTGCCACCTTGACTGCTCAAGCTTGTAACAGTCCGCCGCCGAATTCTCTAGATCACCGACCCATTCCGGTTTCCAGTTCCTCCTCACGCTTTATTCTCAATCGCATACAACGTTAACGTCGTAGCTCAACTTCTCCATATCCTTTCTGTTCTCCTCGGGCATGTGCAGCCGTCTCATTCTGTCAACAACATCCCAGTACCCCTTGACGAATGTGAGCACAATACTCTCAGCTCTCGTGTTTCCGATCCAATCGCCGTCTAGACCCCTATAAGTAGTCCACAGCAGTGCAATTTCACGGAGATGGAATTACTACCAGATGTGGCCACCGCCCGTTGCGCGGGCTCTTCGCGACAAGCGACTTAGCACTTCAGGCCTTCGCTTCGTGCCTCGCTATATGTCTCTAGCATCTCAGAGAGTCTCGTTTGGCCTTCTACTTCGGATGTTGGCAAAAAGGGATTGGACTGAATACAACGATATATACGCTACGCGTCTTCCATTTCATTTCCGATAGGTGCTCTCGTCCTCACTGTAAGAGCTTCGCTTTTCGTGGATGCCGTGTGGCATGTTCCCATATCTTCAGAGGCAGTTTTGCTGGTACCTCTGATAGGCGTGGGAAGCTCGTTGAAGCAGCGATCAGAGGCGCAAGGCGAGTTAGTTGAGAGAGCAGAGATCTCATGTGCTTGCCACGGGTTCGCTGTAATGGGATAGTTGATTGGATTGCTCACATTTTGTAGGTCTTACTCCTTGGTTTAGTGTGTTGAGTTTGGTGCAGGGGGCTGTCACAATGGTGGCATTTATGCAAGCTAGAATGTTCAGGTCTGGAACGGCGCTCCTATTATCCTACTTGTGTGTCACGGTTGATGGGCACGTGAAGGCCATGTACGGCTTAGAAGAATAAGGCTGCCTTCAGCCTATGTGTCAAGTGGCTTAAAATTCAGTGGAGTTCATGATATCATTGATGTTATCTAGCTTGATGCTATCAAATGCAATATTCACAGATTACAGCCAATGAACCTCCCATAAAGATCCGTAGCTAAATACGGCAGTAATGCAGCACTAGGACCAAAGCAAACCATACCGCCCATATCTAGGAAACGTTCAGGTCATGGTCACCAATATGACAAACGACCGCAAGACCAGTTCCATGTACAATTTTCCCCAAACAAACTGTCGCAAGACTAGTGCCATGTAGGTTGAAGAGCTCTGTCTGACTGACTGAACTGTGCGACATCACTTGACCAGGCTGACAGATCCATCTCCTCCTCGCTCTCCCACAGAAGTTTGACGTCCTCTGGCATCTTCCAGTCCCGATACAGGGACTTGACATCGATGTTCTTGAGCTGTTCCAGGAGCACATCAAACTCCTTCTTCGCCTTGTCCAGTTCCAGATGCATGTCAAGTCGCTCTTCATGACCAGATTGAGCGTTACTTTGCCAGTTGTGAATGTCAAAAACAAGAGACCTCAGTTGAATGTATGGAACAATAGAAGTAATGACATTGAAATCAGTTCTGTGTCTTGGCTGGTAGTGATAGAGGGTCAGGTGCTTGATCCTGAGTAAATGCGCAACGTGAAAGTTGAAACCCGAGCCTCTACTGTAGAACTTGTCAGCACTGAGATATGAAGGTATCTCACTTTCGGTGATTGAAAGACTTACATCCTCCGGAATTTCGTCATCATTGGCTGTTGCATGAACATGTCGACCTCAAAGTTGATATACACCATCTTAGCTTGCTTAGCTTGGTATTGACCGACCCATCTGTTACTTCTAAAGTCATTGAGAGTGCGAAAGTGACGTGCACTATGGTTGAAATTAGTTCTCAACCGGTAGCGTGGCTTCTCTAAAACAGGAGCGTAGTGCTTCAAGGCTTCCTGGCGTGCTTCAGTACTGACGTGCAGAACATTCGGAACGTTACGTTGACCTTCGACACACGAATTCGTTCGGGACAGATCATGGGAGCCTTCATGCAGCATGAGACGGACCTCGCGAGTTTCTTGACAAGTCAACTTCCAGATTTTGTCGCGAAGTTCCTTCGGGAGGCGTTGAAATTGAGGAAAGTTTTGGGGGCAGCGTTTGACGATAGGTCCAGCGGGGATTCCGAGGGGAGCAAGCCCCCTGAGTAGCACCTGAGCGCGAGACATGACTGAAGTGATGCGTTTCCTTTGCGATGTGCAGATTTCAGACGTTTTGGCGAGGTGATCGTGGGATATGCTCGCCTTCATGCTCCACTTTTCCAAGGCGTTGCTCTGGAGACCAACACATCGAGTTGTGTTCGATCAGGCGCAGGATAATTCATGTGTAGACAAGCCGGTATCGGATATCGGCAGTAGGGTTCTTCGTGTTGATGGGGTATCACTGCTCTTGCTTCTAGCATGAAGGGGAAGGCTAGTAGCGTTCATGCTACAACGTGACCATAGAGCTAGTCTCTCGTCGATCCTATCCTACTGAATCCTCAGGTAGCATGGAAATGATTTTTGTAAGGAAATTGAATCAACTTTGCGGCTGAATTGATTCCTAGAGGAAGCTTCATGACTTGTCGTGACACGGATTATGTCTCAGTTTGGACATTAGAGTATCATTGCTGCATGTAGCAAACATTAGCTTCACCTAGGTTTAGAATGCCTCACCTTGCTCAAGTTTCCATGATTGTGGATATCGGATGCGTGTAACAGTGGCGTGAAGGCTGGAAATCCCAGGGAAAGATCTTCAAACAGCACATACGTAGATAATGACTGCCCAGAGAGTAATCATTCCGATCGTTCCTTCATATGTAGCTAAATTTTAAGGATGCCTGTTCATCCTTCCCGCGGTATGGGTTCTGGCGTGGTGGCCAGCAGTTTCCGATTGGCCTTCTGTCACTCGACAGGAAGTGTTGAGAAGAGTATTAAGGAGGTGCATCGATGGATTATTGATTCAACGGAGCCTCACAGGCATTATGAATGGAAGGACCTCAGTGATATGGCCAGCAGGAGTCATGCAGCATGCTGGTGCTGCACTGGTCGCTGCAGGGGTTGCTTCGATACATCGTTAGTATACATCCTCATAAAAATGGGCAGCTGTCTGACACTCACTCCCAAAATCTCTACCAGACAGATCTAGATCAATTCATGGGATGTGATGAGTTGTCGTTGTTATTCATGCAGATTTCAAGGTTGCTCGGGTGAAAGATGAGGAGGGTTTTATGTGTTGGGTTGAGGTTAAGACGAAAATTCGCGCTAGTGTCTCGGGCCAAACAAATCAGGCTGGGCTGGAGCACTCTCTTCCTCACAGTCATTTTCCAAACAGACTGTCATAGCTCTAATTGTTTTACTTTGCTTCTTGATTAACCTGAGGAGGTCTGTGAAGGCAACATGGTGGACAAAGGTCAGTCCCTAGTGATTAGTAAGTACAATCCACCTATGCAATCCGCATCTACTAACATTCAGGCAGTGCTGAACGATAAAGAGAACACGCGTCCAACACCAGAACATCGTCCTCACCTACAAGAGATCATCTCTCATACCTTGCCAAACTCCACCACATGCGCCACTTCTCCAATCGAAAGTCTCCCCTACGATATCAAAATGGGAATCCTAGTCATACTAGAGTACTGCCCCGTTACCGCGACTTGCCTGGCGTTGACGTGCAAATCGATGTACTCGGTATACAAGGACAAAGCGTGCAAGAGCAGAAACAGACGTCGAACCAGCCAAGGCGAATTGCAGGTCAAAATAGTCAGCTTATATGCTAAAGATAAGCATGATGCTCAACCAGTCATGTTACCAGATGGAAGTCTCCGCCAACCAAGTCTTCGCGACAACATTTATCTGTACGAACGGTTGAGAGATTGGATGAGACCCCAATACGAATTCGACCATCGTCGCCGCAAGTTCTCACCACCAGCATGGACCAATCACCGACGAGCTTGGCGGGCGGTCCATACAGAGCTGCACTTGAAGGTATTCTTGTGGAAGCGGCACAAGTTGGACTCGGAGTTTGCCAAGAAGAAAAAGGCAACGCTCGCAGTGAAGTGGCCTGCCAAACCCGACGTTCCAAGTTATATGACAGCAAACCACAGTTTTAGCACCCACATGGAAGATTTGATGGGAGAACCTCACACCGCGCAGTTCACATTCTTGCAGGACGTACATGTCTGTCTGTACCCTTTGCACTTTTATGATGAAGGCTGCTATCCTCGAATCATCAAGGGCTTCATGCGACCAACTGTGGTTGCTTATAGCACCGGTGAGACAAGGGTTTGGTCTGGTCTCTTGTAGTTTGCAATGACAACGTATGGAAAGGGGAGGACGGGTAGCATGGGAGTTTTAACAGGGAAACGATCCATGTAAATTACACAAATAATTCTCTCGAGCTTTTCTGCTCAACCGGGACTACCTTCGCCAGCCCTTCGGGCAGTCTCAAAGCTTTCTCCTTCTCAAATTGTGCTCGTACAGCCTTTCTTACCTGCTGCTGGTAGAAAGCGACACCTCTCTCCTTTTCTGGATTCAGGATACCTTGTCCATAGATTCCTCTTTCCATATTTGCCTGAGCGACCTCACAGAGCTCGAAGTCTTCCATGGCGACTTGCCTGACGAATTTGAAGTATCTGCCAAGGTTTAGCCCAATGGCAATGTTTCAGTTCTGCTGAGAAAGTAGTGCTCACTCTTCGAACTCTTCTTCAGTCCCTGAATGATAGTAGTCGAATTCCATCCTAGTAACCCCGGGGTTCGTACTTGGCAGGCTTCTGAACGATGACATTCCGCCGCCGTACACATTAAGCGTGCAGATTGGATAGAAGTACAGGAACAATCCATCTGAATCCTTTGTGGGGTCGACCACGTGTTCTGAAAAGTTGCTGTGGTTTTGAACAGAGTAGAAAGTTGGTGGGTAGAATTTTGAGAACGTTGGATGCGTGTATTGACAGTGAAGGCATTCTTGAAAACCGTCTATCATCGTCTTCCAGTTGAAGCGTCCCTCATAGGAGATACTTCGTCGATGTGGGAGCTTAGTGAAATCAACCTTATTGGTAAGCTCTTCCAGACCCTTAAAGAATTCCGAGAATGGTGGCGTGTCGAGACTAAGAGTTGCAAAGACCAGTCCGCTCGGAGTGATATGACTGCGAATACTCACGCTGTTGTCCTTCGACCTTACAACGATGCCGTCGGTGTTAATATCCTCCGAAGCTTCACTGAGGTTCTCTACTATGAGAATTACTTGCGCGATCTCATAAACGACTGGCGACGATCGGTCCTGGAATCTTGTAACTGGCCCCAAAAAGTGCCAAGACTATGTGTAGCTGTGAGTACTCTCAGCAAGACAGTGTGATGATGGCCACATACTTTAAAAAATACAGCTCGGCGCTCCAGTTGATACATCGCTGGATTACAGAACCAGGAAGCCGGAAGAGTTCGTGTTAAGCTCGACATTTTTAGTTATTAAAGGAAGACCAAGCACAAGTGATGATACACCATACATATTTGAGAGATAGCACCACCTTATATCATGACTAGAATGGTTATCAGCAAACGATGGGAGAAGTTAGTGTTCCACTACATTAACAAAGGTGGGCACAAGGTATCAAGAGCTAGCTCCCGACAAGGTAAGCTCCTGACAAGGTATCAGGAGCTACCTCCCGAAAGGGTTATTCTATCCAGGCGATATCAAGTGATAGTACCACTTTCTCCTATTCTTGGGAGACCACGAAAAAGAGCCCGCATATTGCGGCAGGATATGTTCAATTATACTGCAGAGCGTGCGTTTTGCAGCAGCAGAGTGCTATCTTCTCATTGACGACTAGATATTGAGTTTGGTAGTCATGGAAAGGGTCCAACCGCATTCCCAAAGTGTTTCGACTACATCGATACACCAGGCACAGAAATGCCTAATTCGGACATCATATGAATCAAGTATCCACTCACTTTCCCGGCGGTGTCTCTGATGTGGATTGATAGCGACACAGAGCTGTAGGTTCATATATAGTATATAGAGCGGTTGCTGTAATAGAAACAAGAAGCCCTCGTCTTTCGATACATATTGTAGCGATCTCTCCTGTGGTCCTGTGGACAGATAGCCAATTCTGTCATGATTTCCATCGAAACCCAAACCCACGTGTATTCGGTCTTGTTGGCTATATTGTTGACAATTGCCTATGCTATCTCTCACAATAGCACTACACTCAAGAGGGTCTGGACAGATGCCACAAATTCCTATCTGAAGGAGGCACAGGTCCAACCAGTCACGACACAGGAAGAACCTCTGAAGCCGTCGTACGCACGAAGCTGGTGGATAGACAAGAAGCTTTTCCAGTTGGAGCGTCGCGCAATTTTCAGCAAGGTTCGTTGCAAAGAACCAAATTCCGGGCTTCTTTGCTAAAACTTCTAGCAATGGCTATACGCGACGCATGCTTCGAGATTTTCAAAGCCTGGTGATTACCGAACGTTTGATATTGCTGGATTCTCTATCATTGTCATCCTGGGGAAAGATAAGGTCCTTAGAGCTTTCCACAATGTGTGTCGGCATCGAGCTTATGCAGTGACTAAGAAAGAGTGTGGAAGCTCCATAGTCTTGGGATGTCGATATCATGGCTGGAGCTATGACACTAAGGGAAAGCTGACAAAAGCGCCGGAGTTTGATAAGGTTCCAGAGTTCGACAAGCAGTCGAACGGTCTGTGGGAAGTTGCGACCAGTGTTTTGGATGGGATGGTATTCATCAATTTGCAGGCTGGAAGCGTGGTAGATTTTGATTTTACTACTAGCACAAGGCGACTGATACGAGACTTGAAGGCAAGGACGTTCCGCACAGAATGGAAGATCGAGGTAAAATCTAACTGGAAGCTTGTCGGTACGTCAAACTCATTCATATGCATCTTCAACATCTGACCGAAGTAGTGGAACTGCTCCAGGACAAGCCAATTGTCGAGGCAGAGCTTCGGTGGTATCAATCAGTACTTGCCTGGTTAACACCGCATGATGAGACGGAAATAATATCTGAAGGAGCGTTCATCAAACGCTTATCCTCGAAGCTGATCATGACAATTCGTGTGCTGCCACAGACTGGAAGCAATTCAGTGGTAGAATGCGTGGTATATGAGGCCCACTCATGGCGAAAGAGCTACCACGAAACTGCTATCGAAGGATACGAGAGGGCCATGCGATCTGAGATACAGCGGATCGAGAGTAAGCAGGTGGAGCTACTGAAGGGAAACTACATAAGCAGTACGTGTTAGAGCTTTCCATGGTGTGTCACTAAGTCTAACTGGCTATTAGCAAATCAGGACCTTTTCAGTGATATGATACAGAAACACCTTGCTGCGGAGAGAAGTCTAGGGAAAGAAATCCATCCCGCAGCCCAGAAAGGAGCCCTAACCAACGAAGGACAAGATGATGACGAGAGTAAGTCCCAGTATTCCAGACTTTGAGGCGTATGCTAACAGTGGATTAGTGTGTAAGGAAATCGACCTTGAACATAGCTCGATATCTGCCTGTACATCAAGTGCCATGGGAGACTTGGATTGGTGAGCGCACAACACAAGACCAGCGAACTCCATCTGAATGTCAGGCGTGCTGAGACAGTACAATCTGATTGGACAACTATGCATATCCTTTCAGCGCTAGTCTCTCCTCAGTCGTCTTGAAAATCATCGACATGCCGCGTTTTCCAATGGGACATTCTCTCTGACCATTTTTGCAATGCCTTTCGCAGTCAGGAATGTCATGAACATGCCAAGTACATTAAATCCGGCAAGGGCAAAGTGACTGGAATGTTCAGGGACTTGACCAACATGAGGACAGCCATCATCTGGGCTCCCATAACTATACATATGTTAGAGGTCGAACCAATGTTGATCTGGAGTCGTACTTTCTGTCCAGATCCTATCTTGACTTGTACCACTTCCCTCCCAACCCCAAAAGTCATCCTGCATGATTGTTTCAAAGTGTTTCCGTATAGCTGGTCTTGGATCTTGGATCAGAGTACTGCCATCAAAATTACCGGACCAGAGGCTCTTCCCATCCTCGAAAGTGTAATTCGCACCACCACAGATCACACCACCCTCTGATATTGCAATGAGAAAGTATCCGGTCTTCTCTGGCGGATAGGTCATGGCATAAGTCTGGCTCAGATGAGGTAGACCGGATTCATATCAGAAGTATAGGTCTTGGTCGCAAAGACCACTTTTCCAGCTATGACTATGCTACGAGGCGTGAACAGAGCGCCCAGTCCTGTAGATGAACTCTGACCTATCAGCGTGCCTGGTGTTTTTGTCTAAGACTCAAATGTACAGTCTCCAGATCTTGAGCAGTAGTCCTGTTACAAAACTATTGGGCCAAAGCCGTGCTCCAGAAGTTGTCAGCATTGTTTTTGCGCCTTCGACTCCAGAGATGTTGGAAGCACCGTATTAGCTACTTGTCCGTTTCCATCACTACAAAAGACTCATTCTCTCCGCGTATTTTGGGCTGATGAACAACACATCTTCTATGTAATCTAGTCCATCTTCCAGCTGTCCTCCATAGACATCTTTCAGTTCATTGGCAAGCGAATAATCCAAGATAGTCTCGGCGTATCAATTCAAAACAAGCTCGCAATCTATCTTCTCCTTTTCTGATACGTATCTGATAGCATGTATCTGGGCAGCCATAGCAAGAAAGTTCTCTCGCAGCGCCTGCACCATATTGTTTCTTCATGAAATCCACCGCAGCATAACCAATGGACAGATGACCTCCTGCCATGTGTCAAAATTCAAGCTTGCAGATTGAAAGTCACTATACCATTCCGACCCATTGCGCCAGAACAACACTCACTTGCCTCAAGCATGAGAACTGAAGGCAGTGATCGGAATGGTCTGGTCTGACTTAGTCCTGATCTGATCTAGACCGCCAAGACTTGGTCTGATCTGAGCATATCTCAAGACCATGGTCTGGACCTGTCTTACTGATCTTAACGGTCCGCTATAAATAGATTGAGCTAGAGAGGCGGGTGGCCATAATTTAGACGAATATGGTTAGAATCGTCATTTTCAGGATCCCATGTCACGTGCTCGCGTGTTATTGATCGGCTCCACAGGCTTACGCCACAGCGCCGAGAAGAGTTTGCTACAATAGTGATCGGTGGAGTTCTTGCTGCATTCGATGGGCTCGAGCTTATCCAAAAAACTCGACACGCTGGAATTCCTGGTTTCATTCAATTACACGTGCATTGAATGTTCGGGAAAGTGTACCTGGAAAAGGCTCTCAAGGGATCAGTGTAGCCAGTAGTGTAACCGTAAAAGTATTACTGCAGTAAATTACCGTACGGTACGGTATCGCACCGTACGGTCAGCCGTAAAAGTACA
>MU254423.1:0-11542 GCA_019669825.1 Calycina marina
GGACACAATCATGGTCGAGGACAGCCAGAGACCGCGGAGGCTACACGTACCTTCAAGACGAGCACTAGAGTCAATCACAACGAACTCACTACTCAATTCCCAATGGAGTACAGATGAACAATGAACTACAGCAAAGAAGGCATAAAGATCCTACAGTACAACGTCATGAAGTCGAGGGACGTAGTTATGGCAACACTGTTACGCGACCCAAGGACCCAGGAGTACGATATTCTAGCGCTCCCGGAACCATGGAGGAATCCCCTCATCTCGACGACTCACAACCCAATCACACACTCTTTTCATCTCTGCTTCCCCAATGACAGCAGAGAAGCACCAGCGAGGGTTTGCTTCTTTGTCATCAAGAGAATAGACCCAAATAGGTGGAGATTTATAGACCACACACGAGACTTGAGTACCCTTGAAATCACGACAACAAGCCCAACCACAGAGGCAGCAACAAAGATCTATATACACAACGTATATAAACCCCCAATTGAGGACCAAGAGATTATCCGACCATTTCTTGTGCCACCATGGTGGCAAGGATCGATCGTAAGGATAGCATCATGCGCCGAAACGGCTAGAACTCAACACAAGGAGTTACTCAAGCACCCCTCGAATAGCCTCTTCGTCTACACTGACGGCAGCGGAATTAACAACCGTGTGGGAGATGCAGCAGTATCACCCCTAACTAGATGTACAAAACTGGCGTACATCGGGGACAGTGAAACTTCAACCGTATATGCCGCAGAACTACAAGGCATCAATCTGGCCCTTCAGATTGCAGACGAAGACGCAGAGAGAGAAAACAAGAAAGACAGGCTGATCATCTTCACAGACAACCAAGCAGCTATCCGGAAATTTCAGAAACCAACTGGCAGATCAGGTGCGTACGTCGTAGCTGACGCGATACAACTCATAGACAAACTCCAAGGAGATCGTGGGACGCGAGTCGAGTTAAGATGGGTGCCAGCCCACACGGGCATCTTGGGAAACGAAGCCGCAGACAGAGCGGCCAAGAGAGCAGACAAACAAAATGCAGGAGCTATCCAGGGAAACGAGAACATCATACAGACAAGGACATATCATTTGCAAGCAACATTGAAGACTTGGGTCAGGAGGCAAACAAGAGCCGAATGGACAAACTTTTGGAAAGTGGAAACGAGAGGAAGAAGCACATTCAAGCATACCTCGCAGCCGTCACGCAAGATCCTGCGACCACACCATGGGCTAAAGAAGTGGCGGAGTGCTCTGCTTATCCAGATGCGCACAGAAAAAATTGGGCTGAGAGACTTCCTGTGGAAAAGAAGAGTGCCGGAAGTCGATGGCCCCAGATGCGACTGCGGCGAAGGACGGCAAACTGTGAACCACATCCTGCTGAGGTGTCGGACATACAACGATGTGCGGCGAAGGATATTTGGGAGGGGAGGACGAATAGACCTGAGAGCAATCTTAAACGAGCCAAAACTAGTCACAAAGGCAATTAGATTTATGCAACAGACGCGTCTCCTTGGGCAGTTTCGGAGTTGCGATGAAGTTCAAAGAGACGAAGTGGAGCGCTGAGGGGAGACTGAAGGTACGGAGACACGAGATGGCTAGCGGAAGCGGCAGCCAAAGAGCCTGACGCACTGTCAAAGAATCAAGTAAAGCACTCCTTGAGGTTTCTATGTAAATAATCGTAGATAGGAGCCAGACCGTCCAGTGGAGGAGGTTGCTGGTCATTGCAAAGTAATGAAGTGAAGTGTGAATTACCGAATGCGGTAACGCGCACTTCGGTAACTGGCGCCGAAGCTGGACTATGCCGGCATAGCAGTCCTACGGTGGACAGCTGGATCCGAGTATGAATGAATGAATGAACACACACAAACTGCAATTACCGACCTAACAAACAAACCCAATAACCCCCTTGAAGCAATTAGTATGGAACTTGAACTGGCCGAAGATCTCTTTGAGTGGGTTGCAAAGCCTACATTGGGGCTCCCAGGAGGCGAGTGGAAGCTAAAGATGATATCGCTGATCAGGTTGAAGGAAGTTTTGGCCCGACTTTGGGAAGCTATCGGGGAATGTGAAAGGTGGACGATTTTGGTCATGGTTCGGGCACTGAAGAGGCAGTGCAAGCAGAGATGGAGGGAGTATCAGTTTTAAGTAATCTGTGGAACTGCTCCACATGGTATTCTCTCGGGTCATAGCCATGAAACGAATTCGGGTATCGAGTGACTTAGGTGATAACTGAAGCTTTGGCGCATCGACACGATGCTTCAGCAAATGTGGTCGAGGTACTTTTAAATATAGAGTTGAGTTGATTGTGTGTATGTATTTCTTGCATCAATTGAAATGCCTTCAGTCGAGAAGCTGATCGGGGTGAAGCTATCTAGAATGGACTGGCACTGCTCGAAAGATTGAACATGGTCTTCGAACTCGTTGTAAGTTCCACCTCAGTTAAAAAAAAAAACATTGAGTGTAGATCGCCACCCTACTTGAGTATATCAATAGTGAAATGGCAACAATTTACATACCAAGGTGCTGTGGGCTATCCCAGTTGTTCTAAGACGTCCCCACGAGCTGCCCAGGCGTTGTTTTTTGGTAAGGAAAGTGTCACGATCCAGGAATAATGTTATCAAGGACCTTAGGCTCAGCGACTCGGTCACAAATAGAGCCTTGTGCCGAGCATTCTGTATATACTACTAGGTACCTACAGGAGGAAACGAACCAGGGAATTCACAGAATGACAATATTACGTGACTGAGAGGCCTGCGAGACGAGCTCGCATAGCACGCAAGGAGGAACCTCTTAGTATATAATCTTTGTAGTTTCCTCAGTTAAGAGCTTCGTGCTCAAATTACGATAGTTTTGTTTGGCTCACAATTTACCCAGCTTGTAACGGAATCGCTTCCACGTCATTCAACCCGACTAATACTTGCCTCTACATCCTTATACCAACCCAAAGTTACTTCTATTGAGTAAATCAGCTGAGTGTTCCCAGCCCAAATACCAACCGGAGTCCCAGAACGTTACACAAGCGCTCGGGTTGGGTTCGGTCGCGAAGGGCAATTGATGGCACTAGCGCATGGAAGGCGTACGGGGTACAGAACACCAGCTCATCAGCCAGTTCGGTCAGCCCACGGACAATAAAACTACCGGTACCGATAAGCTGCTATTTGCAATAAACTTTGAAACTGGGAACATCACTTCAGATCACAGATCGTCGTTCATATATCACGTGACCCTATATTGACCGCCTGGTGGCAGAATGAGAAAAAAAGTCTAGGTTCTTGTCGCAGTAGAGAGCACACTTCTCACAAGTAGTTCACACCGCACCAATCCTCTACTAGATTCTCGTCGCCCAGTATGGCATCTGATGAGATAGTCTGGCAGGTAATTAACCAACAGTTTTGCTCCTTCAAACTGAAGTAAAAATACCCCTCTATATCTCCTTCATTCGTACTAACAACCCCAGAACTACGAAAGAGAAAAACTTCTGCAGAAATGAATACAATGTCACCGGCCTCTGCAATCGGCAATCCTGCCCCCTCGCAAACTCACGTTATGCCACCGTCCGTACGCATCCCGGCTCCGGCACACTCTACCTCTACATGAAGACCATCGAGCGCGCACACACTCCCTCGAAACTCTGGGAACGCATCAAGCTCTCCCAAAATTACGCCAAGGCGCTTGAGCAAGTCGACCAGCGACTCATTTACTGGCCAAACTATCTCATTCACAAATGCAAGCAAAGATTGACGAGATTGACACAAGTTGCGATCCGTATGCGCAGAATTGCGAGGGAGGATGAGAGATTAGGAGAGAAGCTGGTTCCAAAGCTGGCGCCTAAGGTTAGGCGTAGAGAAGAAACGAGGGAGAGGAAGGCGGAGGCTGCGGCAAAGGTTGAGCGGGCTATTGAGCGGGAGCTGATTGAGCGGTTGAGGACGGGTGCGTACGGTGATCAGCCGCTAAATGTCAGTGAGTCGATTTGGAAGAAGGTACTCAAAGGTCTGGAGAAGGGCGGTGATGCTACGAGGGACGAGGATGTGGATGACGGGGTTTTGGAAGATGATGAGGAGTTAGAGGAGTCTGAAGATGAGCAGGGTGTTGGAGAGGTCGAGTTTGTGGAGGACCTTGGTGAAGATGAGGAAGACCTCGGTGATCTGGAGGATTGGCTGGGAAGTGAAGCTGATGATGCAACTGATGAGTCGGAGCAGGACGAAAGTAACGACAGTGATAGTAGCACGGAGAAGAACCCGGTTGGTGGCGCTAAGCGGAGGAGAGGTCATGTCGCAAAGAAACCGAGCAAGTACCCTCGGATGGAAATGGAGTACGAGGAAGAGCGGGAGACCATTCCAGTGCAGAAAGCATGAATTTGGTAGAGCACTGCACTGTGGCTGTTATGGCATGTGGAGTTTTGGCTGGCTACTTATGTGGGAATACACAAAACGCAGAATATACTCAAGTCTGCTATAGCTATCTTAGCTCTTCAACCAATGCAAATTATTCGTATACTTGAAAAAAACAATCCTTTTTTGCTATTCGACAGTGAATAATTATTGTTAACAAGCTAGCACAATAGTGCTGTTAAGTCAATATCTTGATTAATTGGCATACACACTATGGAGGGGTCAGGCATCACTACCAACTTCGCAGGGCAACCCCGACAGCACAATAATAATTGATATAACTTGAATGCAGTTATTGAATATAGCTTAAAGATAAACATAGTGGCTTACGAAGTTTCTCAATTCTTGATTCACGTATGTGGTAGCTTATCAAAAGCTGTATTTTATGCTATGTAGAAATGCTGCTACTAGGCCACGAGAAGACTCTAATTATCAAGACATACCATCTCACACAATCTAGATAGACCTTGGTTAGATTGTATGTTTTGACCAATTTTTGATAACTATGATCTAGGTACAAAAATCTCCTGTGTTCCCTGCGGATTTCAACATCTTAATCACTTTGCCTTAAGGACGCTTTCGCTAGCAGCCTTTTTTCCACCATCTCCTCTATTACGGTAGCTGAATCCTCCCCTGTCTTTACTATTCTTGTCTTAATCTCCTCAATAAGGAATTCCTCTTTGAAAAATATTGACGCTCGGCTGGAGTTTGACGCCAGCGACTGCCCCACTGGGCGTCGAGGTCCTCCACGGACGGCATTCCTCCAAGTCCCATCGTCCAAGTTCTCCAAAGGTCCGGCATTGTATGGATGTCTCTACTCAGCTTATACGAAGGAATGACTACCTTCTCATGTTGAGCAAGCTGCGTGCGGGGCGACGGCGGTATTACTGGCTTACCCGACAAGGTGGTTGAAGTAGTCGAAGGCGAGTTCGCCGTAGTAACAGTAGGGAGAGACAGAAAAATACATGATGTATCTGGCATCGTCTATGATGAAAAAGTCAGGGTTGTTGATGCTGTGAAGGATCCATTTACGAAGTCTGGTAAGACACCGCGAAGCTCTTTCACTTCCCTTTGTAGCTCTAAGATCGGAGCTACGGCCGCTACCTGCCCAGACTGTAAAACGCCGGTAAGCGTTCGTAAACGGTCACTAACTGCAGGAATTGTCTTCTCAATAGCGACAAGATGAAAATCCTCATCAGCAACGAGACTTTTCTCAGCGGCGATAACAGCGGCGATAACAGCGGCGGCAAACTGCTCAAACTCAGGATGGTTAAAAAGAGCATTTTTAAACATTGGGTGATTAGGATATTCTTGACGAAGAAAGTCAGCATCCTGATATTACTATTAGCTATAACTTAGTATATTAAATATAACAAATTTGTGACGAACATAGTAACTATGACACGTGCTTAGGGTAGAGGCTGCAAGGATACAGCTGATTTAGGACTAGTGCAGTACAGTTCAGTAGAGCTTTGTAGATAGGGGCGGTTCTTCTCTTTCTCTTCTTTTCTCTTTAGCTTATTATTCTATAATACTCAATACACGTTTCTTTGCAGCTTTAGCTCTTAGTGACGTTCGCCACAAAATTGACCTGTAAGAAAACCTCTCTAAGCTTTTCTAGGAGAGTTATGAATCCACCAGCGGCAATACTAGGCTCGACGGCCATTGTAGAATGGTCATTTATAGTATTAAGGTGGGAAATTCTCCACTGGTCGAGCTGTGGCCAGGCTTGGCAAAGGAGAGATGGGGGAGGCTTTACTTCTTCTCGTGGAAGAAAATAACTAGATGCGTAGTCGGGTGAGAAATCGGCAGCACCACGCATAAATTGCCGTGGTAAAGTTGTTAAATAACAGCCAGTCATCTGGCCAGCATTCCAGCGACCTGCCCGACGGATCTACATGTCTATAAGCGCTATCTATAGCTATAATCGACTTAGATAAAAAAGATAAGGGGTAATAAGCACTTGCCTGATCCTCAGAAACTCCACGAAGCCTTGCAATCTGTGAGCCCTTAACTCTGCCAACATGAAGTACTTTGATACTGCGAATTCCTAGAGCATCTGACAATCGCCTCATCCACGAGGAAGCTGTCGAGCCTGAAAGCATGTCCTGAAGTTGATGATTGTAACGCTTTAGAACCTTCGTATTATAACATTCTTGACTAGTAGGAAAAAAAAGGAAATGGTTCGTCTGAGTGGTGCAATCTCCAGAAAAAATATGATGCGAGAGCACCGATTAGGCAGGACTTGAAATCTTGGAGTCGTAGAGCTGAGCCATATTCAAGCCTTCAATGTTGATTTGTTTTACCTGTTTAGTACTGCTAGTAAAAGCTCTTGTGCCTATCGCAACGTCTAAACAGTGGCGTAGACTCGCCGACTTTTAGCGATTCAATATAATAAAGTATATTTATACTCAGACATGCAATATGCTTACTTAGTCAAGCGATTTCTAAAACGCGAGGTAGCGACATAAAGGAACTTTTAAGAAGATCTACCTTGGTCAGTAACCATAACCATACACCATCCGTCTCCTCTAAGGCCCTCTTTCAGGAGAGGCATCATAAATAAGTCAGGGAGCTCCATAGGAAGACGATTACTCGCCCGTGAAGGCATCTAATTGTCGAAAAGAAAGTTTACCATAGTTCGTAAGGACACCTCGGCAATGTGGCCATCGAGGGAAAGTGTCCATATGGCCTGGCGAAGTTTAAAAATATCGGTAGCCATATATCCATCCTGAATCGTAGATCTTCTTCGGTCTGCGAACTCAGCACGCCTTCGACTATGCTCTTTTCGAGAAATAGATGTTTTCAAGGCTTTCATAGCTACTCGATCCGGCTTCGGTGCATTGTGAAGGTCTCGAGAGACCTGATGGGCCCATAGTTCATTGACAGCTGAAACGTAGCCACGGACTGAGTTGTACATAAGTACGAGATCGGACTGCTCCTCGTCATCATCTCTCTCGACGATAGGAATAAGCTGTGTGCTAGTTTCACCCTTCCTTTGTTTTCTCCCGCCCTGAGATCCTTCCTGCATCTTTCTCTTCTTCTCGGCATTAAGCCGGGCTCCTTTCTGTGGGGACCGAGATGCAACCTCTTCAGAGATGAACAGCAGTAGTTTGCCTTCATCAACCCAGTCCCCGGGTAGCTATGTTCCTCCTTGAGGTTATAGCTTTGTCTCACATTATGCCTGAAATCCATAGCTTAGTAAGATGTTGAAATGAGTAGAATAGGATAAATAGGATTACCTTCCATTCTCCTTGCTTCGGGGCGTAGTTTTTGACAGTGTTGAGGGCCGGTGTGTTGAGTGATATTCGAGAACCTGATCAAGGTTCTGCTGCACCAAAAACTCAAGTTCTCGACGAAGCTGATCGTCCACGGAGTCCGAGGGCAGAGTGGATAGCAAATTTGATGGCAAGTTGGATGGCAAATTGGATGTAGTAAAGCTATCAAGGTCAATATGAGAGGCCATTCGAGCTGGCCTAAGGTTATAAGCGCTTAGAAGAGTCCAAAAATAAAAGATAGAGTAAAAATGGTTGAAGCTTAACATACAGTAATTTTGGTGATAATAGATTTCATAGAGCTAGAAAAAGGCAGGTCTACACACGTAGTTAGACCTCAAAACATCAAACTTGGCGCAATAATCGGAAATAACCTCAGCGGAATTAGCCCTGCTTCTGAGGGCAAAATACAGACAATTTTCCATTTTCCGAGGCCAAAATTTGGATTATTGTGGGGCTTGGATTATAAAGCGGGACCGCTGAAGACCTCATACACCAGCGAAACAATCAGATGTCTCGAGGAATTCTGAATCCTAAATCCTGAGCAAACCACAGCCGAAGACAACCCTTGCTCTAAATACACTGCAAACGCATTCACTGAACTTGCATATACGTCTTTATCAATCACAATCCTCTCTTTGAATCAACCAGGCTCAACCTCAATCCTACTGCATTGCACTTGCCTCCTGCTACGGCACGAAACTCGAACAGCATCTAGCGATTAACTCACAAGCCTCCAACCCAGTACAAGCACCAGATCTATTGCACATCTCTCTCAGCTCACCCCTGTAGAACCAATATAGTTCACCATCTGCTAGACACGCGAGCGATAGCACCCTTGAAAAGCGCATAGTAGCGCACTCAACACAATGTCCTTCTTCAGCACCGTAACCACAACCTTCAACAACGTCCGCAAAGGCGACGGTGATGGCGACACTCCCGAAGATACACATATAGCACGCACGCTACGAGCCTACTACACCGACCCCAACCTCAGCAAGAAGTACCCCGAATGGCCAGAATGGATGCCTGGGCCACGACCAGCATCTATGCCGACCCCAGCACGAGTCACAAATGTAGAGGCTAGGTATGGGCAGGTTGATCCGAATTCTGGGAGGGGATACGGGGCTGTGCAAGGAGAGAGACGGAACCCATACCAGCCTGAAGCTGCGGCGGTGGGTGCAAGACCAAATGCTGCGTTGTCGGGGCTATTTGATAAGAAACCTCGTGCTACACCAGGTGCGGCTCCTGCTGCTGCTCCACGAACCACGGCACTGAATAGTGTCTTCGATAGACGTCCTGTGTCGCGACCGGAACCTCCAAGGCCACAGGCTCGCGCGCTGCCAAGCCAGCGAGGGAACAGCTATCAGAACTCCTATACGGCCGACACTGGAACGGCAGACTTATACAACTACCACAACCCGACGCCCCCTGCCAGTGGATATGGAAGCAGATCAAACCCTGCGAGTGGATATGGAAGTGGTGGTGGTGGGAGAGAACAGAAGGCACAAACATTGGCCTCGAGTCCCTGGTCGAGCAGCGATGCTAGTGGTTACCCTGAGTCCACAAAACCAACGAGTCTGAGGAGTGGGCGTGGATTGCCGACTGGTGGATCGAGAGGATATCGGTGATACAATGTGATTTCAGGAGCATTAAGGGAGGTCGGTGTTACAGCATAGCGCTTGGTATTTGGAGTAATTTTCAGCAAGCTGAATCTCACTAGTCAATCTCTTTATAATTTTGATGTTACGTCTAGGATAGGACCAATTCGGACATTCGGTCACAGGCTCCTTTTCTCCTTCAAGTGCTTGCTTGAGGATCTAAAACATTCTCTGCTCAGAAGGCAATCAAGCTTGGCGGATGGCTCAATCAACTTTCAACATATAGCCAGATGCGTTAAGAAGGATCGAGCTTTTGCTCCTGTTGAGCGAAGATGCTGTCAAAATACTTGATATTTGACTTCGTGGCGTCCTTCTTTTGCGGGGCAGGAACGCCATGGGAGCCAAGATCCTATGCCTATTGTATTTGCAAGTCAGGACGCAATAGTGATAGCCGTGAGTGATTCAGTAATAACTCGAAAGCATCTTTCCTTGCGTTCGTAGGAAATGCATATGACGGGCATGGCGAGCCGGACGTGTGGCGTGGTGTCTGTCGCGATTTACTGCATTTGGCAGCAAACACTGCGAAGCGACGCGTCGCACAAGATGGTTTCAACCCAACTTCTCATAGTATACCTACGCATCTCGTAACTTCCCACAAAGGCTAAGAAGATGCCATGCCTACATCAGCATAATACAGTTTCACAGCCCCATATTATTATATAAGAGCAGCATTAACACCCTTGACCCCCAACATCTTGCAATCTCCCAAGCTATTAACCTAATACACATTGGCAATAGTTCTGACAACACATATCGCCGCTTCCCGCTACTATCATCGTCACCACTATCACTGACCTCCCTCAATATCAGACCTGGCTCACGCCCTCCACTGCCTACCGGGGAAAGACATCCTTCTCTAATCCAATCCTTCGGGGATGAGAAATGTTGTTGTGTATCTTTCTGAGCCGCCGCTGAGGGTCACAATTGAGCAACCGCTTGTGTTGAAAGGGGTTGGGTGGAGGGTGGGGTGGAGGGCTTGGATTACAGCAATGTTTGAGTTGAGTGAGGAGGTGGATGGGGAGGGGGGGTGAGTATGAGAGTGGAGAGGAAGACGGATGTGGTGTATTCGTCGGCGCTGAGATGATGTGGGAGGTGGTTGAATAGGGGGAGTTGTCCCCAGACCTTGCGTGCCGTCCCCACCGCAGGCAAGAGGATTTCGAGTAGTTTTAGAAGAGTTATTGTATTTTTGTCAATAGTCACGTGACAGAGTGGGACGCTCGCTTGTGTCGAACTTCCGGTTGTGAACCACGTTGAGTAAAAATTGAAATATATCTTTATACTTGCAATTTCTTTTTCAAGAATAAAAAGCTTACCAAAGATCAGATCGCTTAGCTCAGTTGGTTAGAGCGTGGTGCTAATAACGCCAAGGTCGCGAGTTCGACCCTCGTAGTGATCAGTTTTTTCGCCTTTTGACTTTCGGATTTTCGCTAATCCGTTTACAATTTCGGTATTCCGTAGATAGATAGATCTATGGATCAACTTCTGCTGTTTATAAATAATTATTATTCGTGTTATTGTGAGATGTTTCCTACTGTCAATGATATTCGAACCATCCTTTGCTCCCCACTGAGTTCGGCGGTATATGCTGTAAGTGACTTAGTCGGCCACCGTATCTGTTCGCTCAACCATTACAGTCTAGGTGGCTACGCAAAGCAGGTGAGCTCTGCGAAGTTACCTTCTGGGTCCACCTTTGCCAACACACTTTTTCTGTAAATAATCGTAATAAGAATACAAAGTCTGTAAAATCACATCACATAGCCCCTTGCTTTTGCATAATTTAATGCTACTTTGTCGCTAAATCAGGTTTTGTCATTGGCTTGGTCGGACTCACCGGCCCTCATGCTGCACACCTCGTACGATACATAAAACAGTGTGTACCATTTTGCAAGAATTCCTAGATTGATTTGCTAACATTCTCCGTATGAATAAAATTCTATTCATACGGATCATAAGAACCTTGAGTACTTTATGACAGCCCGCAAGCTGACCGAACGTCAGATGAGATGGTCCTTGATCCTCTCGCGGTACGCTTTCCAGATTGTACATGTACCAGGCAAAGAGAACGAACGTGCAGATGCCCTTTCCAGGAGAGACCAAGACATGCCCCAAGACGGCTCGGACGAACGAGTGGCAGACCGCAATATGCAACTACTTAAACCAGAAATGCTCGCAAAAGGCCCAAACATTCGACTCTCGCCAGTTAGGGCTAATACAG
>MU254424.1:0-11535 GCA_019669825.1 Calycina marina
GTAGTTTGCCGGTGGTAGTATGGGACCCTAGTTCTGGCCCCCAAGCAATTTTACGTGGGCAGAATCCCGTCACCGCCTGGTAGTATGGCCATACTACCGCCGGCCTCGCGGTTAGGATGCACACGATATCCTTAGTCAAACTGAGGTAGACGAGCAGATTCGACGCGACAAGCGCTCGGGAGGGGGAAATCAAGGTAACGGAAATCCGACCGTACGACGTTGTGGCACTTGTGGGAAGACTGGTCATAATTCAAGAACATGTCAAGACACTATAACTGTAGAACCTTTAATAGATCCGCAATTAGTTTAGTTCAATTTAATTTGTTGTTGTTGTTTAATATTAGTTTTTCGTACGAAGGTAGTTAAATGTTAACCGGATACTGATATTAACCGGATACTGATAAACCACGTTATCTCTAATTTTATCATGAAATAATGAAAGAGTGAAATTTTATATTGTTCTACTGATTTTTAACTTTGGCTTTGCCCCATGGGGCAAGAAACTTATTTACCAAGTTTTGGTATGGCTTTGCCCCGTGGGGCAAGAAACCTGTTCGCTAATTTTGGTGTGGCTTTTGCCCCATGGGGCAAGGAACTATTTCACCAATTTTACTATGGCTTTGCCCCATGGGGCAAGATTTGTACCCCTAACCCAATGTCCAAGGCAGGTTTTCCCGGTAGTATTGCTCAAGGCAGGTCGAGTCTGACGGGTTGAAAGGGTATCCAGCTTGCTCTGGGACAGTATCAGAAAACTGGTACTGGCTGCAAAGGACCGTAGGTCTCTGCAATAGCATTTTTGACTTGCGTAAGTAGGCAGGTCGAAAGTAAGACGTTAGGGATTGTCCGAGTTGCAGAGGTAGGTCGGGGGATCGATTCTAACGTGGTGGATATAATGCTTCCCAGCGTAGAGATGGAGGTCTTTTCTTATGTTACGCCTGACCTCAGGGTGATACGGGTCTAGGTAAAAGAGTTATATTTGGGCCTAGAGCTACGGAACGTAGGTAGAAGAAAAGACAAAGAGGAAACCAGTGATGGGAGTCTTGACGTTGAGGTAAGCTCCCTGTGGGCCCATGAGTAAGCGGTCACACGGTCACCTGCGGGTTATCTAATCTCTCGTGACCCAGCCTCAACCCCTAGCCAGTCACCAGCAGGTGCCCGGGTAATTGTAATCGTTGCACCAATCGTTGCAGCAACCGTTACAGCAATCGTAACATTACCAATGTTACGATTGCTGTAAAGCATGTCAACGCGCCGAGGCTTAGTCAGTATCGCCAGTCTGACGCCTAGTCCTACGATCATAGCCTGATCATATCGACTGCTTAACATGTTCGGCTAATTTCGTACGTACACCGCGAAGGGAGGACGTTCGCTTAATTTCCACCAAAAACCAGGGGTTTCTAATGGCCCACAAACCGGTGACAGACCTGCCTCCAAACGTCAACACATCACGTTCGATGCCTTCTCTTTGCGGTGTAAATACCTATACTTTTCACCCTATTTTTCGGCATCGTCGTGCTTTGAAATCAATAGCTGGTTTCAAGAATGAATCATCAAGATCATCCAGTAAATGACCCAAAACCAAGCCCCGGCCTCCGTTTGGGACCCAGAGGTTCAAGACTTACCTCCACCTTCTCCGCAAATTCCAACCCGCCCTTGATAATCGCAACATCATTGTTCCGCGCAAATACAACATCTCGCCTGGCCAATCCACAGACAATGTCTCGAGTGCCAGAAAACCAATCGTACGGCACGAAGAAGTGCCGTGAGTATGAAATAGCTTTGCCGAAAGCGCTCTCGAGACTTGTGGAACAAACCCATGAGTGTATGTCGAGGAAGACAAGCTTTCCGCTTTCGCTAACGCCAACGATATGAGAGACGTAGTCGGCCAGGAAGTCGATTTGCGAGCGTATCCGTGGGCTCAAAAGTTCGTGCGGGATGGGTGATCTAAGAGAGGCGGTGACGTCCATGGTATCAGTACAGTCATTCTTTTGAATTTGTTTGGCGTTGTTGCTGATGTCAATGTTGAAAAGAGCAACATCGATAGAGTATAACTCTCGCGTGTATGCTGAACCGTTTATTTCAGACATTTCTAATAGAACTTGTGGCTTGCGCTCCATTATGAATGGAAAGACAGATTTCGGCTGTAGCCCCTCGACATCGATGTCAAGACAAACACAAGTAACTTCCGACCAGTCATCCCACAAGTAGATCTTAGCATATGCGCCATCAATGCAGATGATGTGAAGCGGTGACTTTGGATGCTGAATCCATTTTCGAATCCTAGGTTTCGCTGAGTGTCCAAGCACCCTTTCTTCGCGGCCGGTGATGCTCCAGAAGTGGTCTGACTCACGAGTCGAAATGATGAACTTACCGGCTGCCTCGCCTGGTAGCACTTGGATGATGGTACTACTGCAATCAAGATGATACTTGAATAGTTGCGTGTCGATTTCCCAGCTGGGAGGTTTACGCTGTTGCAATTTCCACGCCAAAATGGTGTTGGATGTGTCGACACTCATCACCACACTAGACGATGGCCACCAGGCTAGGATGCGAACGAGTGATTCATGGCGATAAAGTGTGCCCATCTGGACACCGGACCTCATATTGTAGACAGAGACCGAGCCATCTTCCTTGCCGCAAAATGCTACATCCAAACTTTGGTGCAAGATCATGGCACTGATCCTAATTTTGCTATCAGATGAGATTTCCTCCACTACAGACGTCGATGAGTCATCACTGCTATCGTCACCAACTATGTCACGCAACAGAACTGCCGGCTCCCAGACATTACATTGAGAGCCTCTGATATCCGTAAAATGGAGACCATCTGGACTAAAAGCCAGTTGCTTGATGTGGAAGTTGGATGATTTTACCGTGTAGAGTAATCGTAAAGTTTCAAACTGGTACACCTGGATGATCCCAAAGCCCGCACCTCCTGCAAGCAAGCGACCATCCGGGCTGGCAGCGAGGGTATGGCAGTCTGCCCGGAAACTACACTGTTCTTGGTCATTGAAGGGATCCAGAAGCGCAAGTTGCCCATCAAGATAAGATGCAGCCAGAAGTCCAATATTGACGTTGGGATTGAAGACGAGAGCAGAGATTACATGTGTGCTGGTCTCGCCATTGGACAATTTTTTGCCACAGTTGCCATAGAACATGTCTCCTGCGAGGTCCCAAAGTAATATAGGCTTTCCGCTGTAAGCTACAGCCAGCATTTGATGGCTTACAGATATTGATATGGCGCATGGCATCCGTCGAAATTGCGTGATAGTTTGGAGAGTATCATTCCATAATATGTCCGGCTTTCGTGCTCCATCGTTGTCCAAATCCCATGTTGCTAAGCTGTTTTGATTCGAAGCAGCCAGGAGTAGGTTTTGGTCGAAGGCCAAACAGATGGGGCGTTGAGTAGCTTGAAAGCTGTGGACTATTTTGCCCCTGCGAATGTCCCATATTCTTACATTCTTCATACCACAGGATGCCATGAGATCAGACTTCTCCTTGAATTGCAAGAATTTGACAGCCTCGCCATGGTTGAGACTTCGATACTCCTGGTAAGATGCCGCATGATACAAATTAATTGTCCCATTTGTGAGCCCAACTGCTAGGAACTGGTCACCAGCACTAACCGCACTCGTCTGACCTTGGTTGAAGTCTATGCAGGATATTCGATCATCCCACTGAGAATTTGAAAGTCCTACTATCGCAAGTCTTCGTCCATTATTGGCTGTTTTGTATATCGAAGATGCTGTGGGACAAAATGGAAGGATCAGAGAATAGATAGCGGAAGGTGACAGAACAAGTGCGTCTGCAAATTTAGCAGTGATGCGAATGAGATCTGTGGTCCAGCCTCTGGTGAGTGATATCTCTCTGCTGAGGGAAGATCGTTCTGAGGAACATGCATTGAGATATGATCGTAAGTGCTCTGCAACGCGAATAAAAAGGATGAGGTCTTGTGTCTGAGCGATGATCTCTATCCACGACAAGACATTGAGTTTCAGGAACTTGTCCACAAGAGACAGAAGGTCATTTGAGTCGGGGTCGGCATTCGCTAGATGGTATGAAAATGTGGTACAAGCGTATTGTGAAAACTGTCCTCTCTTTATGGCGATACTAGACTGATATTTGCCAGTTCGAGGTGGCTTCATCTCATCCCCAGTGAGGTATATGAGACAAGCTTTTGCAATGCGGGTATGTGCCTCTATTGGCTTGATTGCAAGCTCGGAATTCAAGTTGGCATCCAGCAGAAATTCTCTGGCTGTCTCGTGGACCATCTGAACTCTTTCAATTCGATCAATGGCTACTAGTTGGCCACACAGTGCCGTAATAGTTTGCTCCAGTCCGTGAGAAGTTTCGTTGGCGTCTAGTTTGAGCGCATTATCAAGCTCCATCAAAGACATGGGTCTAGTCGTACATGTTACCCAAATCAGTATGGCGCGGGCCAACTTGCGTCCATGTGTGTTCTGTGACATAGTCTCTAAAGTCCGCCGGTACCAAGGCTTCATATCGGCAGGCACATCATCAAGGACCTGGTTGATATCTTCCTGACTATAACATTTGGACAATTCATTGACGACCAAGACTGTCCAAAGAAATGACCCGTTCGATTTTTGCAATATTTTTTCCACTAGAGCAGTACGGTGATCGTCATCTTGCAGACGAAAGGCTTTCGCATTAGATTGGACAAATAGTTTGATGTCTGGAAGGGTGTCTGCCATGGAGATCTTTTGGAGTTGGTATCGACGGGGGCTGAGGCTTTTGAAGCTCTCCTTGAGGTCTCCAGTGATTCGGCTGGTGATGAGGACTCGCAATGGCATGGAGGACTCGAGATTGTCCAAAATAAGGTCGAAGAGAGCTAGTGGGTTGACACATTCATCCAACGCATCAATAATCCAGTAATGATTTGAATATGTCGTTTTGAAGATGCCGGAAAGAAATAATTTGCGCCAAACGGTACGCTCATTGTCCCTATCGAACTTGATATTATCCCTTTGCATCTCTAGCAGCTTTTGGCGGACTGCAAAGTCAGAATAAGCCATCTGGAAAGCCAAAGATCTCAGACAGGCAGCTAGTCGTGATTTGGATTGGTCTCCATTCTTGAAGAAGAAGAAACTGCAATTTTCATTTTCATTTCGCAGATGATCGAAAGCATAGCCTGCAAGGATCGATTTGCCAGCAGCTGGTTTTGCACCAACCCACAAAACAGTAGGAGTTAGTTTCCCAAAGTTCTTCCAATCAAGGAAGGCATTTTTGGTTGAAAACCATTCACACGTCCCGGGTAATCGTGCCTCCTGCGCAGTAACAAGATCACTATCAAATTTGTTCAACACTCCCAAATAACTTTCAAGATCCTTCAGCTGGCTATGGCGTAAACCTTGCTGCGAGGTCCGCACTGCCAACTTTTTAGTGGAACAAACGAATTGAATTAAGGACGGCTGTAATTACCCATCTTTGATATTTTGATAACAGTAGTCTCAAGACAATTGCGAAGAATCTGATAGTTGGGATCCGCTAACGAGTCAAACTTGCAGATTGAGCGATGATCGGCATTCATGAGCATCTGTTTTTCATCGCGGAAGCCCATGACTGCTGAGTCCGGCGGTACAATGATTCGACTGTATATTTTCCCCATACTGAGGGGCAAAGTCTCGTAAAAGGACCACAGATCGAGGTCTCTCTCATAGTTGCGAAAGTCATCGCTGATGGTCTGAATAGCACTAGAGTCTCGTTTTAGCTCTGCGACGTATTCGCGTGGTATCGAAGCTAACTGAAGAATATCGCTCAAGAGTTTGGCGGAGTCCGAGCCGCTGTGTGGAGTGGCAAGGAAGTATATTGAATGCACGCGGTTGGCTAGAGACTCATAATGGGCACTCTGCCTTGCTAGATTGTAAGCCTTCTTAATTACCAAACCTCCCATGCTGTGCCCGATGAGTACTATTGGTGTATCCGCATCTCTCAAACATGGTAGCGTGCTCATCTGACCCAAAAGAGATTTGCCAAAATGACGTATGTTCAGGAAATTGATTCTGCCTTTTACCCAGTCCGAATCGTATCCGAAACTGTGTATTCGTACATTTTTGAAAGCTAGATCTTTAGGAAGCCACTCCTGTGGCCAAAAGTCTTTCACCAAAGACGTCTTGCTCCATGTTTTTCTCGATCCACCGCCGAGGCCATGAACCAAGATGAAGTCGAGAAGAGGCTCTGCCGGAGCATATAGAAGGTTAAGACCGAGAGGTCCTTTTGGATCTGCGGCAAGACGTTTGGTATTTTCGGCACCTCCACCGAAGAGCAGAGAGCGAAAGGGAAATCCATGTGCCGAGACGACTTCTGGGATGGGCAATTCATTATTTTCGCGTTGAAAAACACTAAGTCGTTAGCAAGAGCCAAAGATAGACGCATCCACAATTGCTCTTACGACATCATTGGCTATCTTTCTAGGCTCTCAGATCTTAATCAACGCATAAATCCATTTGAGCATTGACAGGTGTTGCTTTCAAAGCATTCTCGTAGCCTTGCGATGGCTGACAGTTATGGCAAAGTATTTCAATCGTGCCAGGCTGGGCGATGTGATCTGCGCAGGTTGACCTGGTTGACAGCCTTGTGGAAAGGGCAATGAAGATAACTCAACAAATGGACTAGATACCAAGTACTGATAGTATTGCAGTGCTGGTTTTGCGCATCAACCAAGAGGTACTCAACAACAGAGTACTGTTGATTAAATCAAGTAATCGAAAAGGTTTCTATCAGCTGTTCAATTGCTCCGCAGCGGTCGTCTAATTTTGCAAGCGCCCGCCCCTACTAATGGCATGGCTTGAAACCGGGGCAATTCATCGTATCATCCAATTGAATTGATGGCATAGGTGGAGGCTTGGAACTGCATACTCCGCAGTATCGCGTATCGGGGTTGGTCAATGAGCAGCCGAAGCGCCCACAATCCTAAACACCTGTATCCGACAGATGAGGGCTCAGTGTTTGTCTATCGTCATAAAAATAGATAGTTCCTCAATAATCGCGGTTGCAATTCAGTTCTACCTACTCGAACATTATATGCGAAATTGCCTCTCAACGTGAGCGATACTGTCCTCAATTTTGACTCGCTGATGGAGTCCGAACAAACCCATCCCCACATCGCAGCCGGCAATCATGAGGGATACATGGAATATGCTCTGGAGCAGGCTCGACATTCTCCTCCAGCACCCACCAAGTTTTGCGTAGGAGCTGTCCTTGTCGACGCGGATAAGAACAAGATAATATCAACCGGGTGGTCGCTGGAACTGCCAGACAACAATCCTGCAGATCCGGGGAAGACACACGCCGAGCAGTGCTGCTTCATCAAAGTAGCCCAGAAGTTCAATCTCCCTGAGGAGCGACTCTGCGAGATACTGCCGCAGAACACCATCCTATACACGACCATGGAGCCATGCAACAAGAGACTGAGTGGGAACAAGCCTTGTGTGGATAGGATACTGGGGTTGAAGGACTGCATCAAAACAGTGTACATAGGGATCAAGGAACCGGAAAAATTCATCGATCAGAGTGTATTGGTCATTGGGCGGCAACGGTTGGAGGATGCAGGCGTCGAGATTGTATTCGTTCATGGTATGGAAGACCGTATTATGAAGGTCTCTTCAGCGGGTCATTAAGTTTATCTTCCCATGAGCGAGCCGCCAAACGACAAATCATTCCACTTTAAGAATGGCCTAATGATAATCTTGTCTGTCGCGGTTATATGAACGGGCTCCAGACACTTAACATCATCAAATATTCATTTGTTGTTTGATCAAGATGGAGATTTTGTGGATGATTCGCTGGCTACCATCTCGATATAGAGTAACACATGTTTCGAAGTACTGTATTACGCCCCTAAGCGCCGAGTGGCCCCTCCATGATTAATGCACGCTCTTCATTCGAACCCAACAATGCCTGCCTTGTTGGACGTCGCTGTAGCCGCCGACATCCAAGTGAGTGTTGTGTACTACAAGTATCGGACTTCTCCATTTTACATCCATTCGATTTGTCTCATTACAGGCGTCAAACTCTGCAATAGTACACCACTTCTATATACCATCATCTATATAGCTTCCTTGAAAATGAACTACAATGGTGCAGAAGGGCTGGAATTCGGTGGAGGAAATACCAAGGTTGATCCTAGTGTTCTCTCAGGTCAGCATCCGAGTGATACCCATGAATGGAAATGAATACTCGCTGATTTCGTTAAGAACTCCCCAAAGGATGTCGAGTAGTTGCCACCGAAAGCCACGGAGTAAGCTTCTGGGCCAACACAGGCCGAATTGACGTGGAGCTTCTAGACGGCACCCTCCAGAAGTTCTTCATCAAAGTGATCTCCGAAGAGCAAGGCAAATACATGATGCACGGTGAATTCGAGTCCATGAAAACAATCCACACTCTTATGCCAGACTTCGCACCTAGACCCATAGCATGGGGAACCTACAAGTCCATACCTAACACGCACTTCTTTCTGTGCGATTACAGAGATATGATCGATGAGATGCCCGATCCTCACAAATTTGCTTCTCGTCTCGCTGCACTCCACCAGAATAGCAAATCACCGAATGGGAAGTTCGGGTTTCATCTCACTACCTATAGTGGTAATTTACCGCAGATGAATGAGTGGGAAGATAGCTGGGAAGTTTACTTTGCTAAATGCTTGAGGAACGCTCTTGACCTTGAACTTGAAGCAAAGGGAGATGATCCGGAATTCCACGTCCTTGTTCCAATCATTTTCGAAAAAGTCATTCCCCGTCTACTGCGTCCTCTTGAGACTGAAGGACGGTCTGTCAAGCCATCGCTGGTGCATGGAGACCTCTGGTATGCAAATTCTGGCATTGATGTTGATTCCGACGAGTCTCTCATTTTCGATGCCTGCTGCTTCTATGCTCACAATGAATGTGAGTTCCTTGTCTTCAAGAGCTTTCCATCCAAAATGAAATCGATCTGCTGACACGCATGATAAAGATGAATTTGGTCAATGGCGACCAGTTTGTAATAAATTCGGGGCAGAGTACTTGGCTACTTATCACTCTTACGCTCAGATATCAGCCCCAGTAGAAGACTATGATGGCCGCCTGGACCTTTATAAGCTGTTAGCATACACATTTCAGCCATTTAAGAGATTTCATATGCTGATGCTTCAGTAGGAGGTTCAATACGCATGTCTCTGCTCTCTTTATAGAAAGCGAGACTCTTAGAGAACAGTCAGCCTTTCTTATCGGAGCGAAAGTGTTCGTACTAACCGAATTTACAGGATGCTTGGAGACATGAGAGATCTTGTCAAACGATATGGATGATAGGAAAAGACTGGTATATGCTCTGAAGAAGCCTGGTGAGGGATAATGAAGAGTACAAGAGAATTTGTGACGAATTAGTCTAGAGCGAAAGCTGGAGTGCGGGACAGTCCAAGGCTTTGACAAGTAGACGGAAATTTAAGAATGGCACATCAATTTACTTGAGACTGGAGGACATTCAAGGCTCTCGAAAGTCGTGCGTGCCTCAATAAGGCATTTCATATCCTTTGAGTTCTGCACCTAGAGAATGTACACATCTTGTCCACACTGTGTGGTTTTTGACGCCAAGAGAGGCGATGCTTTTGGAGGCCCTTGGGAGCTCAAGTCTGTGCCTCGGCTATTGGGAAAGGGGCTCGCAGGCGAGTCAGGAGGGTTAGGAATCTCATGCCGAGGCTTGAGGAAGTGGCCTCGGCTTTTCGGAAAGGGGTTCGTAGGTAAGCCAGATGCTAGCCCAGGTTACACTAACGTAAGTCGTGGCGTAATGACATGAATTTCTACCCACTACCACACCAGATTTGATTTACTCAACAATGGTTCGCCGAAAAAGCTTCACTGCTATAGAGCTTGAGAATCGGGTTACCAAAGCTGTATTAGGCGTCCAATCTGGAAAGTATAAGTCCTCGTACGAAGCTGCAAAGCGATTTAGGCTAAGTCCTAATAAATGTAACGCGTCGCGTTAATGGAGGCTTGTCGCGTTCTCAAGCTCACCAGCAACAGCAAAAACTTTCGTCTGCACAAGAGAAGGTACTTCTTAAGTGGGTTAAGGAATTAACAATCAGTGGCTATTCTCCAGGGCATCGGTTGTTGAAGGAGATAGCTGAAGAGCTTCCTACAAAACGAACCTACGATTTAGATAATGTGTCACTCGACTCCCTAGAACTCCCACCACAACACCAACTCGGCAGAGACTGGGTCTCACGATTTATTCTACTACATCCACATCTTACAGTTATTATTGGGCGTCGAATTGAGTCTGTACGAATGGACGGTTCAACAAAAGAAGTGCTTGTGGCGTGGTTCGACGCGTTTAGTAAAGTGGTTTAGCAGCAGGGAATCAAGCAGGAGAATACATATAATATGGATGAGTCTGGCTTTTCGATTGGGACAATGGAATCAACTCAAATTATCCTCGATTCTACACTCCGTACGAAACATCAAGCACATCCAGGCCGTCAGGAGTGGGTTTCAATGGTTGCGTGATTTGCGCTGACGGATCGATTCTTCCTCCTCTTGGGACATTCAAAGGTAAGAACGCCTTACAGAGTTGAATACCAGACAAGGTCCTCGATAAATGGTTATTCTCGGTAAATACAAAGGGTTGGACAAGTAATCTTCATGGATTAGAGTGGCTTAAACGCGTCTTCGAATCTATAACTCGTACGAAAGCAGGTGGTCAGTACCATCTTCTCATCTGCGACGGCCATGATTCTCATATTAGTGGTAGCTTTATAGCTCACTGCCTTCAGAATCGAATCATCATTCTTACCCTTCCACCTCACGTATCGCACTTGCTCCAACCACTCGGCGTTGCGATTTGCGGTCCGTTAAAGAAAGGGCTGACTACAGCGCTCTCTCACTTAAACCAAGCTCAGCTCGTACGAATACAAAATTTTGAGTGGATGGAGGCGTATATTCAGGTTCGGTCAGAGGTGTTTAATCATCAACATATTGAATCAGCATGGCGTGGAGCTGGGTTGTTCCGATTTAACCCACAAAGGGCACTTCGTAAGATAGCAAGAGAGACAAATCCAGAGATAGAAAGGCTTCAAACAACAACCCAATTTGATATCTTCAATCAAGTCTTTATTGATAGTTCACCTCCCGATATCACAGCTCTACAACAGGCAAATGAGCTTCTTAATTCAACGATTGAGACTCGTAAAGATATTGCTACCCCAATCCGTCGATGTATTCGAAGATTAACTACTGGGACTGAGCAGCTCCGAGCACGAAGTATTGTCCACCAACACGATGCCAACAACCTAAGATCGATTATGAAGAAGCGTTCGACCCATATGAAAGGAAAGAGGGTAGTTTTAAAGGTGCATTTCCATATTTCTACGCAAGAATTATGTGATGCAGTAGTAGAGGCGGAGAAAGCTATAAAAAAGAAGGCATGCAAGAAGGCAAAAAAGGGCAAGTATTGACGGTGGAAGCTTTCAGTACGTATGGGAAGGGATCACGTGTCGTACTGCAAGGCAGACCTCGGAGGCAGACTTGCAACCTTGACCGG
>MU254425.1:0-11485 GCA_019669825.1 Calycina marina
CCAACTGCAAGCTGGCAGCAAACATACTCATTCGCGAAAGACTACCATCTGGAGGCTGCTGAACTGTATAAAGGCGGTCGACGTGTAACATCATTGTACATACTAGTAGACTAGATCGAACCCCAGGGACCTAACTCCCCTGGCGTCCTATAATCCGTGGGGCTCCCAGGACTCGTGCCCGCCGGACGTTAAATAATAACACACACACACACACACACAATAAAATTCTTCTCGGCAGCAACCCCCTTAGGCTGTCAGTCTTCCAGTAGGACTCTTAACCTTGGACTTCACCCTGTCCTTCTAATCAGTCACCCTGTCCAAGGTCAGTGACGGACTGGGTGGGCTAGTGGGAGCACTGTTCAGTGTTGGAATTGAGTGAGAGTAAGACATGTGTGATCTGATTAACAAGACCAGCTGAGGATTCTCTGCCATCTACAACGCAGATGAGATTTTTCAGAGGAAGGCTCTCCTTCGTAGACATAGTTATTTCAGTCAGCGGTGAATTCTGGATTGAAGAGCTGGACCGTTGCTGTTGGAAGGTCTACGTTGACGTTGAGGCGCCAAGAGTCGATAAAGCACTCCCAGAGCTGCTAGCCTAATTGGGTGTAACGTATATACGCCCTTCTTTTGTCTACCTCCGTAGGACTGATTGCATTGGATGGGAAGCCGCTTTTGTTAGCGACTATATCAAAACACCCATCTGCAGAGCCATTGCATTTGGAAAGTCATGTTTTACACATCGTAGCTGCAAGTACAAACATGGAACAATTATACGGACTTTGGAGGGGCTATGGATTCCCAGCTTGGTAATAAGTGGTTGCAGTACTATGGACAATTTCCCATGTATTAGCACGTTCAACTTCAGAATGGAAACGAATGTCACTTTAGGTAACCTATTTTTTACACATGTTACAGTTGATCGGTTCTAAAGGTGGATGGGCTTGCAATAGTTGACGGAACTATGCGGTATCAGCTATGGCCATGTACTTGTTTCGGCGGTAGTACTGAATGAATGAGTAGGGTGGCAGCATACCAATGCTCTCTCCCATATTTTAAGTCGACGTCCGCCATCGTCAGATGAATATCAAATCTTTTTTGCTACAGTTAACTAAAATCCGGCAGCGAAGAATTGAACGATGTAACTTAGGCTCAACCTTGGTTCGCCACACTGTCATCAAAATTCGCACAAATATCGTCCATAAGGGAAGCCTTCAATTTGTCTGTCAAAATGGGGTTCATGAATGAACCAAAACATCCAGACTGGTGACGGGGTATCTTTATTAACGTCGTTTTACACAATCTGAATGGGTGGCCGTAGCATCTTGGGTGAGCATTTCATGGTGAGTATTTCATAGTGGCACAGTGAAGTCAGCTAATCGCAAGAGGTGTACTCGTGAAAACTGTAGAGCGGAGCCTCATGTTGTAGCACCCAATATTTAACTTCACACAGAAAGCGGTGTCTAGTCGTACTGCTACATATACTCAAGGTCCACCCTCTTAGCACCACTGGAGGGGGAATAATATGGTCACTGTCTTACAACCTAGGGCAGTGGAACTTACTTCTAGCCTGAGGTATTACATGAAAATACGACCAAAACTCCGGTTTGTTCTCTGCCTATAGAAAGAACAATAGAGTAGCTTCGGTATGTACTTACGTCGGTGGATTCTGTCTGTCGTTCTGCTATCTAATTCATGGTATTGACGATATGTACAATTCGACGTTTTCAACGCTGGGGTTTGGGGATTACCAGGAATTTAAGTTGGTGAAGAGTTTACATGCAGACTTGAATACTCTGTGGAAGGTTTTTATAACAATATTTGCTATATATCTAACCTCTAAGTACACCTATCGTGTCTATTTTCACAAGTTGAGTGGAATCCCGGGACCTCCGCTGGCAGCAGCTAGTCACCTCTACGAAGCTTACCTCAACATCATCGCCGATGGATACTTTAAACGATTGCTTCCGATGCATCGGCACTATAGTAAGTCATCAAGTACCCTTGAAAATGATGGTAAGCTGATTTTGGAGACTCACCCGTTGTTCGTATTGGAACAAACCACGTCCATGTTGGGGATCCTCAGTATTACCATACGTAAGCTTGATGATACACTTTTTGCATTGCTAACACATTATATATTAGCATATACAATTCAGGTAGCGACTTCATCAAAGCTGGGGAGATATATGAAAAGCTTGGCATCGATGGTTCCATGCTCACAATCTGTGATCCCGAAGAACACAGACAATATCGAAGCATCGTGGTCTCGCTGTTTTCTCGAAAGGCGAGTGATGATGTTGTTCCTATCATGGGGAGAGAGATCCGTAAAGCTGCTCAGTCGATGGCGGGGCAGTGTAGAACTGGCACGCATACTGTCATTTGTCGCGTTTTCCGTGCACTTGCTGTGAGCCACAAGATTTCTTCATTGGTACGCTAAAGAACTAAAGTAATACAGGCAGATATGACTTCTCAACTAGTTCTGGGCAAACCTTTGGGTTTGATCGATACGGTTGGTGTAGAAGCAGACCACTATCATGACTTGATGCGTAGTGTAGACGCGTTTACCAGAATTACATGGTTTAGTATGTAGATGGGACGTCTTTTAAATTGATTTCTGGATTCTAACCAATCTTCACCCCAGGAATATACTACAGGGTGGTGAATTGGGCGATTATATCACTTCCCACAGGCGCAGTCAACCTCTTGCAACCTGGTTTGATAGCGTATAGACAGGTTAGCTGAAGACTGGGCTCTAAAGATTACATCAGTTTTACTAACATGCATACTTTAGAGGTTCGAAGCCAAATTGCAAAAGACTTGCAAGGAGTTTGACTCTGGCAAAGCGCTGGAAGGTAGAGACACATTGTTCAGTCTTATGGTACAGAGCAGACGAAAAGTCAGCCAGCAGATTGATTCAGATCGATTTTTCAACGATGTAGTCAACTATATTGTTGCAGGCATGGAAGCTACAAGCTACGTTTTGACTTTCGCAACTTACTTCTTGCTCACGAATCCGGCGTGCTTGGCAAAGATGCAGAAGGAACTGTTCGAATCCCAAGAATACGTTGAAAGAATGGACCATCGTGAGATTATGAAGCTGCCATATCTGGTGAGTTAGAAGAGGCTTTCTTCATGAAAACGCAAACTAAGATTTCACAGACAGCAGTAGTAAAAGAGTCTCTGCGTCTCAGTAACACTGTGCCAGGGCATCTCCCTCGAATAGTCCCTGCAAGTGGTATGCAAATTGGGGACTACCACGTACCCGGAGGTGTAGGTAACAACTGAGTCATGGGTCGTAAGAAACAGATATTGACACTAGGTATAGACTATGGTCTCGATGGTTCATCCAGTCGTAGAGCGCAGCGAAGAAATTTTCCCCAATGCGCATCAATTCCTTCCGGAGCGATGGACTGGTCCTGATTCACACAAACTCGACAAATGGGCTATCGCATTTAGTAAGGGTAGGCGCCAGTGTATTGGAATGAAGTGAGTCCCTCATTGATCCTAAAGTAATATTTGACACCTGCTAAAATATCGACAGCCTGGCTAACATACAGCTTTACATGATCATCGCAGTTTTTTTCTGTCGATTTGAGATGGATCTGTTCGAGACAACTGCTGCTGATGTCGACATCGTGGATCAATTCGCGCCAATAATGAAGGCGCCGGTTAAAATTAAGATCTTGAAGGATAGATGGGCCCATTTGTATGCTGAGTAGACGAGCTTGAGAAAGATATAGGGAGGGTTTCGTGATTAAGGAACTACACGAGGCAGAGAAAGAGCTGCGTAGTAGTACTTCATTGGCGTTTTCAACCCTCAGATGAGTCTAAGAAAGCTCTGCTAGTACTAGTCAGATCAGGTAATTGATCACTATTCTCACTTTATCATCGCGTAAATCGGCTGCATGGAGCCACACTCAATAGCCAGTTCTCTGGACCCGACGAATTTCCCGACATATCTTTTAAGATAGTGACTAACACGGACCACAAGCCATTGCTATCTCGTGGATAAGATCAGGATAATCAAATGGCTTATTCTTGCGCCGAAGGCATCTTCCAAAAGTGTTGTATGGTTGGCATCCTATGCGATTGTCTGTCGAGACAGGTGCTGCCATTGGGAGAAAGACATGGTACATTAAGCACCCAGATGGGTTCATGGTCCACAAAGTCCAGACGCTGTAGGCCACCAACTATTCAAAAGTTCTTCGTGTGAAAATCGACTAAACTGCCAGGAAGCTGGTTGAATGAAGCGCATTCAATTAGTATATCGATAGTGCAAAGGCGTGGACGTGAGATCTCCACCAAGCAACTACCACGCGCTGTATCCAATTGGACTTGAAGCACACCAAAAGTTCCCTCTAGGAGCGGCCTAGAAAGGCAGGAGCGTCTGGGAAGCGGATCTTCCTCCTTCCCGTTCTACTATGCTGTGTAGCCTGTGTGTTCCAACTGTAGCCATCCGAACTCGCACTTGTGTTACAGTTCGGAGGTAACAGAGCACTACCTGTTCAATCTCTAGATTTTATGCGGTTCCAATTTCTGACGGTGTTTCCCTAGTGTTGTACCTTTTGGTCAATCACACGATCGAAGTGAAGACGTGAGCATATAGAGAAGTTTCGTCGAGAAATCAGCATTGAAAAGCTTCGATCGCCCGTCAGAAGCATAACGCCGCTTCGTATCCGACAGCGCGCTGAGAATTATTCTTGTAGTAGGGCGTTAAGGCGTGAAAATGGACACATCAGAGTCTTATACGGATGTTTTGATAATTGGAGCGGTACGTGAACACCATCAACACTGGGGATGAGGGTTAACTGAACATCGTTTGTGTGGAATAGGGACCGGCTGGGTAGGATTCATTTCTCTAGCTAAAATCCTTTGCTAATGCAAGGGATTGGTCAGTTTAATAGCTGCATTGTGGATGGCAAAATGTGGCATCAACGCACGGATTATAGAGAAACGTGACAGTAGTCCTCGACTTGGAGGAGCCGACGGGTATTGTTGCCCTCAGATGCTCAAGGTGTCTTAAACTGACTGCAGTAGCTTGAATCCCCGGTCAATGGAGATTTTGGATAGCTTTGGTCTTGCTGATGATATTAAGCGACTATGGGAACCAACCATAGATTGGTGCCTCTGGTTTCGTAGAGCTGACGGGAACCTTCAGAGGCGAGATCGGGTTGCATATGAAAGTATTCATCGTACTAGGTATGCCAAAAGCTTCCCCAAGTATACGAGCATGGCGCTGAGTTATAGATTTGGTTTTGGACTTTTGGGACAAGGAATGATCGAGAATATTGTGATACGCAAGATTGAACAGGACTCAGCTATCAGAGTGGAGTACGAAAAGAAACCAGTTTCTATAGTTTTGGATCATGACAAAGAGCACAAGACAGATACATATCCATGTCTTGTCCGTATATCCTGCGCTGATGGCGAGAAGCCTGAGTACCACGATGAGTTTGTCAGAGCAAAATATGTTATAGGTGCAGATGGGGCAAGATCATGGACTAGAAAGCAGTTGGGAATCGGCTTGCAAGGCACTCGTACTGGTGATATATGGGGTGTCATGGATGTCATCGTCGTTTCGGACTTCCCTGAGTGAGTCTGTATCACACGAGTTGAATATAGCGAAACTGACGAAATAATAGCATCCGAGCTTCGGCCAGCGTACACAGCGGTGCAGAAGGTGGCTTCTCTTTCATTCGGCGAGAGCGCAACTTGACTAGATTCTACGTCCAATTGATTCGGGGTTCTAACAATAACACGCGGAAGCAGCAGACTTACGACAACATTGTGGAGAAGCTCAAGAGATTGATTCGACCGTACACAGTAAGCAACCACCTCTTTGGGCCCTCATGGGATTGTTCGCTGATAGATCATCTCTTTGCAGATTCAGATAGTATCTTGTGAATGGTAATTCTGATAAGTGCTTATCAGTGAAATGTTGGCTAACGGATTAGGTGGTCCACGTACATTATTGCGCAACACCTGAGTGAAGAAATGTCGAGAAACGACCGGGTGTTCCTTGTAGGTGACGCAGTGCATAGCCATTCCCCCAAAATAGGACTGGGTATGAACGTCAGTATGCAGTAAGAATCCCTGTCCGTAAAGGTAAAGCTGGAAACACTAAAAGTCCGACAGAGACGCCTACAATTTGGGGTGGAAGATTGCTGGTATCATCAACAACCAACTCGATACTGGACTATTAGCAACGTATGAGCAGGAGAGGCGCCCAGTTTCCGAAGAGCTTCTCGCCACAGATAAGTTCTTCTTGAAGCTCTTCGACACTCACGAAGATGACCAGGCAGCATGGATGTTGCAAAAGGAAGTTCAGCTAATTCCGTTCGTCATGGGATTTGCAACGCAGTATCGAAGATCCCAGCTCACCAGTCTCAACGATCAACAACGTCGTTTGGATAGCAATATTGCAGATGCGGTAACCATCGGGAAGAGATTGCCGGACTTCGTAGTCTCCAATCATGCCACCGCAAGAATATATCCCATAAGAACTCTTCTCAGAAGTTATGGCAACTTCCATATCCTGGTGTTTGCCGGCGACATCTCTAATCAGGAAGAGCTTGCCAACGTCAACTCTCTTGGGCATTCTCTACGAAAGATGAACTACGTATCTAGTGCGGCTTCCAGCCCAGCAAGGCTCAACACTATGCTGATTCATTCCTCGCCACGTACTTCCATCGAGCTGGCAGCACTGGATGGTGCTTTCTATCCCAGCCATGAGCTTCTGGGGAAGGATATCAATAGAGTATGTTGCGATATATGTCCTACATTCGCGGACCTTGGAGTTCATCACAACTGCAATATACTGATAGTCCGCCCGGATCAGTATGTAGGCTGGTGTGGAGGGTACTCGGATGTGGATGGACTTGGAGGATATTTGGGAAGTATATTTGCATGACCTCTGTCGACACGAGCTTCATAGATCACGGGGTTGACATGTAGCAGGATTTCAGTCAGTCACTCTCTGTCTGCGAATAGGCTAAATACTGCTAGTATGCTAGATAATTCCTACTCTTACACATTCTCAGCTGCAGAAAGAGCTTGGCGAATTCTTGCAATGATATACTCCTCATCCTCGAGACCCACACTCAATCGTATTATGTGTTTCGGAATTCCATGTTCAGCAGCCCATTCCAACTCGGCAGAGTGTGCAATCATGGAGTATGCAATTGCGATGGAAAAACTTGTTCCAATACTTGGACCTTTGCAGATATCGAGGCTATCATAAAATTGAATGGCCGCTTCCGGCTGGTGGAAAATGATGCTCAAAAGGTATCCGTACCCTCCATCCTTCCGTCGATAACGATCGTAGAGCTCCCTCGAATGAACGGTTGTGGGATGGTTGATACTCTTGACTGCCGGATGGACTATCAAGAGTCTGGCAAGGTTCAACGTTGTCTCATTAGACTTCTTTATACGATCAGGGAAAGATGCGCAGTTCTCAGCCATGACCCTGGCATCGCCTGGAAAGAACAAGTCCTCGTAAGTTTCTCGCATGTGTGCAGACAACTTATGGTAATGGCAAGAATTTGGGTTCAGAAGAACACTTAGCGATTAGCGATTTGCATGAATGGAAGGAGATCGATCACTAACCTGCCTCCCATCACATTACCCGCACCACTGAATATCTTGCTCAAGCTAGTCACAATAACATCGACATATGGAAGTATGTCCACATTCAGTGTGGTAGCCACAGTATCATCACAGACGACAACGAAGTTGTACATGTCGGCAATCTGGCGGATATGATGGAGGTCAGGCATGAGTAGCAGTGGGTTAGAAGCAGCTTCACAGAACAGGACTGCAACCTTTCTACCACTTGCCAGGGATGACTCAAGCTTGTTAAGCTCCTCCAGCGTGCTGTAAGCAAATATTGTGACTGAGGAGAAACCGCAACCTCTAATGGTCGCCGGAGTATCTGCATACGGCCATCTGATACAAAGAATCAGCTCGTTAATTTGACTTGCCAAGAGAGAGGACTTTACCCATAGATAACCGCTTCTGATTCAGCGAAGAGGGTTGAAATGGCCTGAGCAGTTGCACCGATGGCAGACAGCCCATTAGCAAACAGAAATACATCACTGTCTGCCACTGGAAGTAAGCTCGTTAGCTCTGAAGTCGCAGATTTGGCGATTGCTTGTTTGACATATAGCTTATCTGGGCTGTCGAGTGGTACCCATTGCGGTTGACCTGTGTGAATATCGACTGCAGTTTTCTCCGAGGCAAGTAAAGTGTCAATAGCCGGGTTTCCACCAATTGACTGTGACTTCAGACGGACAAGCTGCTCCAAGCAGAACTCGGCTTGTCGGCTGGAGATCCCGTCGCCAAATTCTTGAAGGAAGCGCATAGCCTCCAGTTCGAGTGAGTTGTGAAAGTGTACAACATAGAATACAGCCCAAGAATCATGGTGTGCTGCTATAAGCCGGCCCAATGGACCAAACTTGACGATACGCGGTATGGAATCATTGTGTTTCTTCCGCAACATGGAACTGCATCGCAGGGCAGCTTTTGCACTGGATAATATAAGATGATTCTGGTCTTTGGAATATTGCAGTCGCTGATTGATGGCTATGCCCAAATCCTTGACGCATTTGTGCCGAATGAATCTGCTCAGTCTCAGTATAGATGACCAGATCAAACCACAACAGTGCAATTACCGTGGATAGTTGGTTTGCAAGCTATCTATCACACTGTCGTCACCTGAAGTGATGTCGGAAATACAGTTCCATGTAGGCATAGATACACTAATTGCCTGGAGGAGATAAGTCATTATTTAAAATTCAGGCATGAAAGGAGGCCAAGCGTACATGGCTATCATGTGGTGGTAGCGGCGTTCCCAATGGCAGTGATTGAGAAATCATGGTTTTGTTTATGTCCTCCATTCTTCCTATGTTGTCAACCACTGAGGTTTCAAGTGCCGTAGGGGAATAATTAAGACTCCGAGCAGATTATCGAATAAGGCACTGAGAACCAAGTCTATCGATGAGGATATTTCTTGTTGAGAGCTCTCGCCGTACGAAATATGCACAAACCAGTGCGGAGATTATCACGACGCATCTTTCGGATGTTCGTATCACGCAATGCTAAATGGCTGACTGTGAGCATACCAAGATTCCTCCCGCTGAGCATGTAACAGCGTACATGCGCCTGGACTACGTAACTAGGAGTACCGCAGTCATTGTATCACTATGACAGACATCCACTTTCAGCATCCGTGTGATTTCCAGTAGCGTACGCTTTAGTAAATGTAGGGAATGTCACTTGAGATATATAACTTCGCATATATTGAGCAACAACAAATAGATGTTGGCGACGTAATAAACTATGGAACGTCGGAGGTTGTACCCTGCATAGATCTGCTAGATGGGAGGCTTCGACTGCCTATTCTAACGTCCGCAATCATGACAGCCAGCTTTGTCTCAGTGGCACAGGAAGCCTTCTTGCGAAAACTGCTTCTTCAATACTTTGATATCATCAATATTGTGCAATCGCTCTGCAACATCAAAGGGAGACAATCTCGCATGGCATGCTGGGATCCCATCGTACGCCGCATGGACAGATCTCTGCTCACAACTGTTAAGTGATGGTCGAATTGGGGACGGATCTGAAAGATAGAGGTTTGACCCGTCCATATTTCCATCAATAAATATCCGACGACACATGTAGACTTCTAAGAGATAATGGGGAGGCTGATGACCAGACTTGGATGATCTCAGGGCTTTCAAGAATTTTTGGGCCCTGGAGTATATCCTACGTTCCACATTATCATCGATGCCAACCATCAGCCGTGGTACTGCAGTTTGATATGCGGAGTCGTTTCCAGCAGTCCTGTCATCTGACGCTGCTTTGTAGTCTCCTAAAGCAGGCTTAAGAATCTGAAAGACATAGAAAAGATAGCCAAAGCTCCTCCAGTCATATGGCTTTTCCTTGTCAGGCACCATTTCCATCAATCGTGCCCAGCCTGACTCTTTGACACTCAAAGATTCCAGAACGCTATCAAGGTCGGGAAGTATGCCTTTCGATAATTCCCCGCAGATCTCGGCACATATCTGTACTGAAGAGGGGGACTTCTCAACATCCAGTGCCATGGGTGAGAACCCTCGCTGTGTGAGCATGTGAAATACATGCGATTGAAAAATGTTTGCAATCCGAGTACTACGATTCTTGACTGCAGTCATCCAATGCAGAGCTTTCATGAACGTGCAACTGCCTTTCAGCAAGCGTTCATGCACTGAATGATAGTAGTGAAAACTGGGTACGTCTATGCAGAGCTTGAGCCGCCCAACCTTTGCCAGAGATTCGTCGTTGCAGTTTTGGAGGAGAGCGACAAAGTTAGCAACCGCAGGCGCTGCGCGTGCGATATATTCCACTTCATATAATGTGGGTGGTGCATCTTGGAGTATCAGAGGATCTATCTTGCCGTCGTGGAAGAGACTGGATTCTAGGACTTTGGCCGAGAAAAGACACACGCCTGTGTTGATGGTGATTCGCTGTCTGTCAAAGGACACCGGTACGAATTGACCTTGTGGACTCGAGAAATGCAGATAGTTGCCAGTCGAAAAAGGCCTTGCTTGGGTAGTGGGGCCTCTGATCTTGAAGCCAATAGCTCCATAGAAAGTCAAATCTTCTAGGACTTGTTTGTCGTCCTTTGATGGCATTCCTCCTACAAGACCAGTCCGGTTGACTTTCATGAAGCACCCGTCATCCGGACTGAGCATCTCGGCAGCTTTGAGTGCCAACTTCCGCCCCCTCAAGATGGCCTTGGTGTACCTGCTATTGACATTCTCACCATAGTCTGATACAAGGTGATATCCCAAAATCTCACACTTGTCTTTTATTTTGCAAACTTCGGTATCGTGCAAAGTTATGGTGGATGAACCATCCTCAGGATATTGAAGGTCGGCGATAAGCATATTTTTGTCGATCTCGAGCGAACAACTGATCCATACGCAAGAGATTGATGCCTAGCTACATAAGCTACGGCACAGTATTTAAGGCTTATATCCACCACTTCGAAGTGCAAGGCCATTGTGTGCTCGTTCGTAGATCTTGCACTACAGTGCAGTTATCCTCGACACATTGTACAAATTAAAATTGTCTAAGTTGTACTTCTTCGTTACAGGCAATCCACAGCGTCCGCACTAGGAACAGCATTTCTCGTACTATTGCAATACCTACGGTATGCTTCTCAAGACTCTCAAACCCAGCGTTCGCTACGTTGCACCCGTTATACACAGCGTTGCTGCTCAATATCTGTTTGGTACACCCTGAACACCTATGTACGCATCATAGACTTGGAACCTAGTTCTTCCACATATCACAACATGATGGCTGGAAACTTTCCGCAATTTGAGTCACATCCCAGACTCCATCTGTTCGATGATGATGATGATGATGTTCATTTTCGTCTTCTTGGACCTCCCGAAGGGTATTGAGACGTGCTAAGCTAGCGGATTATATACATGAAAACGCC
>MU254426.1:0-11483 GCA_019669825.1 Calycina marina
TCGTGGAGTCACGGTTGCTGTGGCCAGCGGAGTTGCAACATGGCTTCACTGTGGCCGTAGCCCACCAGGTATCTAGGGACCGCAGACACAGGAGGCCAGCTGGTCGCCGAGTCAGAGCCTTATATCACAGTCACTCGGTCGAAAATCGTCCCATAAAGTAAAGAATCGATATCGTTTTTCCGTAACTGGGAATGTAGGTTCAACTTCGTCCCTTGGAGGGATTTTCCTTTCATTGCAGCGATTAGAAGGTGCTATATTTTAGTGTTTACAGAAAACATTTGCAAATCGCAGTTTTGTGTTTTTTACTGATTGACTAATCGGGCCGTGCGCAATTTGACTTGTCACACACTGTGGGAATAAAGCCTAAGCTGGCTACCGCCTACCATCATTAAAGCATACGTTTCGTCGGTCTTGGCAAGTCACGTTCATGCGTGCCTCAGGCAGTAGGCAGTAATAGTGGAGCTAGACGGTAATGGGCGCATGACATCTGGTGTTGGAAGAACATGAGCTTCGGGGCGTGGTTTATGTTTCTTTCCTTTCTTCGTCTTTTTGTATCCTTTGTACCAGACCTCCTAAAGTACGCTATTATATTGATATTCACTCTCTTCGCTTGTTATCATGCTCGCATTCGTGATATAGATATTGCTTGCTGCTTGTGTCTTTACATTATACAAAAAGATCGTTACAGATTTCGACGTTAAGGACCTGGTCTACATAACTACGAGGAATTGGAGCACTGACTGACCGTCCTAGCAAGAAGCTAGACGCGCATATGGCAGCCCGTGGCCGATCACAGTGAAAGAGGGACACTCTTTCCGAGTTGCACTCCCTTCTTCTATGAAGACCCACCCTGTATTCTCCGGATCGCCGTGGTAAGGCAAAATGCGTCCTTAATCTCACGGATAGTAAAACAAGATCGACGGATTAAGAAGTAAAGGTGTATTCGAAAATCTAGAACTAAGGAAGAAGAAAGAAAGGAGAAAGCAGGAGAACAATTGATTGATTGATTGATTGATTATGTCATACACGGATCCAGCACACCAGTGTGTGCCAGAATTAGTGGGACACCCCAGATAAGCAAATTTAGTAAAAACCCCCCATCCGCTGTAGAGTAAACAAACTTTACAACAACACCATGGCTCCAATAACGCGATCGCAAAGGCGCAAATTTACTCCTGATAACTCTCCTTAACCTTACGTCTCTAATACAATCGAAAGAACCAAGTTCTAGATGCGTACGATAGTAGAGCTCCTTCCGAAGGGATACGTCAGATTGCAGCTGACATTGGGACTACCAAATCTACAGCACACAGATGGCTACAGCAACGTAGTGAAATAGGCTCTCCTGCCTATCGTCGTACGCGCAAAAGATCAAGCAATCTAGGTAAACCTTTTAAAGTTACTAAAGATTTATGTCAAATGCTTGTATCTCCCTCTAGAAACCCCCGTCCGCGATCAACTTTACGAGGCTCAGATTCGGTACCACAAACTACCTGTCAAGAAACGTCAATTGCAACGCAAACTCAGGGGGCATACAAACGGTGGAGGGCGCTATCGACAGGCCTATATTAAAAAGAAAATCTCCAAAAAAACGCTATTTACGTATGCGGTTTGGTTATCACGAGCATCACTCTATCGACGATTTCTGGCGTTTAGTACACTTTGCGGACGAAGCACACATCGACCCTTCTTCCTGCTATCAGGGCTTGATATTACGTGAGCAGGAAACACGCTACGAAGCAGACAATATACAAGAACGGGGGGAGAAGACAGGAGTCTGATTGCATATTGCTGCGTGGATCAATTGGCAGTCCAGAAAAAAAAGAAGAAAAAAAGCAGAACGAGAGGCCCATGATATACGACATCCAATATCACGTGGTATCTTAGCCGTTTCACTAGCTAAGCCTTTACAGCGAGCTCAATCAGTTCAACCAAGTGATCGCGAAAGGTTAAAGAGATCTACACAGAGAGGTTGAGGTTTGGGACATAGTGGCGATAGGAGCTCTAGATGGCCTACAAGCAGCTCTCGGGTTGCCTCTTGTAGGGCTTGCCAATAAGGTTATCATCTGTCTTGACAATTTAGCTGTAGCGGCCAGGCTACTGTCTAGTTGGACAGGTTTTAGCTATGAAGTGTTTGCGGGATTTAGCGCCAAGGCAGAACAGTGGCCTGCGAGAGCCAGGCACTCGTCAACTCAAGAAGGAAGGTTAAAAGTTTTGGTGGTTCCCAGACCACTCGAGGTACTAGGGAATGCGGCAGCAGACCTGATAGCCAGAGAAGCCGCAAAGGAGCCAGCTACAGAACCGTGGGCACCTATAATAGCTCATATAAAACGAGGCTACAAAATACACCCATTGCCCCGTCCCGATACATTGATCTAAGCATCCCTGCTACACAAAGACCTCGAGAGCTGCTTTTACATAGAAGCGCACTATGAAGGCTATACGCGGCTAGAACAGGACACAGCGACTTCGCAGCGTGCCATCAACGTCTAGATCATCAGCATGCTACACTCTCTTACAGCTGTGGCATAAGCAAGATCCCAGAACACTTCTTCTTTTGCACAAAAGCCAGGAGAAAAGGCATAAAATGCCTACAGCTAGGAATAGTACACAACACCCTAGAAAGCCTACTAGGCACTGCAGAAGGCGCAGAGACGTTTGCTAAGTGGATACATGACACTCAGTTCTACACAGACACGTGCCCTAACAAGTCAAGATAGAATTGATTGGCCTAGCACTCAGTATTTTCTTTGTTATTCCTTTTAATAAAAAAAGGGAAAAAAGCCTTCACCGGGCCATACTATATGTAACCCAAAATCCGAGCATTTACTGGAGTTAGCCGACTACAATCCCCTTGTTGTTAGTAGATCCTTTGGAGAAACAAGGCCTCTACTCTCCAGTTTTTAGATGTATATAGAAGATGCTAGCAAAACGCCCAGCACGTGCTATTATTTGGCACGTGACATCAAGCGCACGGACCCTGCACGTTAATCATACTACTACTTTTACTACTCAGCGAGCTCAGGCTAACGTAGTTTATAGGTGAGTGGGCTATATAATCTAGTGGGTTAATTCTCTTAGTATTCTGTACAGGATAATATATAACTCTAAAACTACTAGCCGGAAGAACTTTGGCTCAAAGCTCATCGATTTGAATTCTTTGGTTACACGTACGAGCTGTATGCAAAGGATTCCTACAAATGCTACACTTTCGGGGAGCTCGTATTGGTGCTGACTGTAGGGGTTGGGACGCATATGGGTGCTCGGGCCAAGGCGCTCGCTCTGCACTGACTCCGGACCAAGTGGGCCAGACTGGCATTGTCCCAGAACCTCGTATTCCATAGAATTCTATACTTTTCCTTGTATTTGTTAGAAGACTGCTTCTCTAGAAGCTTTGGTGGATATTATACATGTAGATAAATAAGGAGTGAATCTGCCTTATGCAGATTCCTCATGCACTTCTTAATTGAATTTCAGAACCCATAAACTTTTGAACTATTCGAGGTTTGGCCTCTCACAGATATATATTCAAAAAGTCCTCCTTGTTGATATGATTGATCCCAACCAGTGTCAGGGCTTGTAGTCAATTACACTTGATTGAAAATACAGAGGCTATCTCAGTACAAGAAGATTTGGTTACCGTCATATGCCTATGTCCTTGCTGACCTACATACACAATGTGCAGGTTCTAAAAGTTTCCATCACGTGGAAGTTCTAGAAGTTTCTGTCACGTGGCGTTTCCTGCAGCTCTATAATCACAGACGTCGCTGGAGCACTCCAAGACTACTCCACGGGTGTAACCCTTGACAACCGGCATCTAGTTCAACACCTCATTGCCCTACGCTTTCTAGGGTTGCAAAACAGTTAATATCCCAAGGCTGTAGCAACTGCGATGAATGCGGAGGAATGCAAAGAGTAATGATGTTGTTTGCCTTGCAATATTGATCGAATTGGGCCGTGTTGTGGCTACCGTGACGGTCTACAACCAAGAGGCGTTTCGTCACAATTGTGTATTGCCGTGTATTTTTGTCAGATATTGATTGCAACCAGTAGAAGCCTAGTTCATCGGTAGTCCACCCATTCTCACTAACTCTAATATCCAAATCTGGTGGTACAGCTTGCCCTTAAATAGAACTAACCGAGGAATTATACGTCCTGTTGCACTAACACACTCAATTTCAGTAACCCATTCTCGATTGCCAGGTTGTATAGAAACAGGCTTAATTCGATTTGATCCAGTACCTACTTTGGCAGTAGAGATAGCCCCATCTCAAAGCCAGTCTCATCGAAGTTGTATATGTCCTCCACCACAATCCCATGATTTGCAATTTTTTCTCGACCATCCGGAACCAAGCTCGTATGACCTCCGGCTCCTCGAATTTAGCCCATTCGTAGTCAAAGCCAACCACGGGCATTGACATTACTATAATTAATTCCTATCACTCACGTCGTCTCAACTATACCGTACAGGCGGTTCTACTCTTCAATATTGTGACGGGCTGAATCACTCGAATAACTCAAAGTGCAGAAGTAGAATAACTGCTAGTCAACTCGATATCGAGCTCGAGAGGATCGGGGCCTTCATCTATATGTAGTGTAACCTGGGCTAGCATCTGGCTTAACTACGAACCCCTTTCCGAATAGCCGTGGCAACCTCCTCGAGCCTTGGCACGAGATCTCATTTCTGACCCTCCTCTGACTCGCCTGCGAGGCCCTTTCCCAATAGCCGAGGCACAGCCTCGAGCTCCCAAGGGCCTGACCCCTTACAAACATACGTGCATCCTCTGCATTACTCCAGCCTAGATATGCCAACACTTCCTCCGTAGTCCACGGCCGAGGAATATTTCCAGTTCGGCAGACTTTTCCCATACATTTGTAATCCAAGCACCATTCGTAGATAGCTTTCGAGTATTTCAGTGGAAGCCTCATTGTTTTTCGATACTCTTGATCAGTTTTAGCACTTCCTACTGGTTGCGCTGCGTACCAGGCTCTACTTGCAGCAACATATCTGTCATAGATAGCTTTCGGAGAAGTTTATTTTAGCAGTCCCGGTGTGGATAGAGACGTAGGTCACATGGAAATATGTCCCGTCGATTCTGGCGCTTTTGGAGGTCCTGTCGGTCCAGGCGCTGTTGATAGCAGAGATGGCTCTGATTGTTGGAATATGGATGATGTTCATGCCAAGCCATCAGTAGCTCGGTTAACGACCCATTCATGGCCGTATGCGCTAACCACTTTCGTCACTCCTTTAACGACATCTTCGCTTCGTAGTTAGTAGATATGATAGAACAATAACATCTTGAACAAATGGAATACACTTTTTGCCCTTTATATGAGGTAGCATACCGTATATGAGGGCATGTATTCTAAGGTCAACCCACACTGATAGAGGGATATCTTCTGGAGCCGCAAATTCGGCTTGAACCTGCACTGATGTATCTCCCCTCCCTGCAAATTGGTCTATCAAAGCCTTCGATGTTGCATTCTGAGCCGAGAAAGATGCAAGCAGCAGCTCAGAATACTTCAGAGGGCATAACTTTGCTCTTATGTGGTGACCAATCTGATAGCATCTGCTACATATACTAGGAGCCTTCTTGACGGCCTGGACTGTCTCAAATCCAGGGAGTTCTCGTCTCGTGCTCGTAGCTGGTTGACTGAATACCTGGATAGCTTGTTTTGAAACTGGACGTGGTTCTAGCATGGGCCGTGGTTGAGCTGCATCTCGTTTCAAGTGCCAATGAGGATAGGAATGCTCGAGTAAAAGGCTCTGGTTTTCCTCCTCGAGCTTCTTCGAGGTATGAGCACACGGTAGTCCTTGTGAAGAAGTGAAAGAATGACTGCAAGGAGCCTTGAGTGGCGCCAAGAGTAACTGCTGTTGCTCTTGCACTTTCCGCAAGGCCTGGTGCGAAGCCCAGCCCCGTACGGCCTCGAACATTACTCCGGAGACATCTAGAGGCGTCCGTTTCTGCTGAGAGACTCACATATGATTCAGTTCTTTCAGTTGGTTGGTGATCGCGTGTTTCATGGCCTGCTAAGCATCGAAGAGATTGGACATATTTTGATATGTGATTTGATCAACAAATGAACCCCTTCAGCTCTGGGAGACATAGGCTAGCTTTTATATGGGACATAGGCCTTGATTATCTACCTTGAAGTGGCTATATTGCCGAAATGCAAGTAGTTATTCACCCATGCTTTAACGACGCTCTCTTTTTGTGTCTCGAGCCAGTACGTCTTGATGTATCCCACCGCGTCGAGGTATTTTTCAGCCCATTTAAGCACAAAGTTGGCCAGACGCGTTTCGAATACCCTTTCGTTTGGTGAAGCCACAATTGAGTGCCAAAGCCTATAGAACTCATCCCATGCTTTGTCTTTCGATCGCATGCGAAGATGACTCTGACTCGACCGTTTGGGGTTTTGTAAAGGTTCCAGCCTAACCCAACTCTGCTGTCAATCACGTGGATGCTACTGAATTTCTGTATTCTCGGTATGTATTGTCTTGTTTTCTTCGAGAAGTCTTCTCTCCTCGAGAACCTCTTATAGTCAAATCCTACCTATCTTCATCTCTTGTCTTCCCTTGACAGGTCTTTTAAAGATTTCCCGGTGGTAAATGCATATCCTCGAGGCTTCGCTCAAGAATTGATGGCTGCCAAAAAGATTCGCGAGATTCTTATATGCCTTCAGGTGGAAGGGCATCTTCGGGGAATGTTGGCTGGCTCATTCTCGGTCCAATAATGCCTTCACAGAGGGCGACGCGTCGAAAGCATCGATGGCGCGCAGCGCGGGGTTGAACGCTGAATAAAATTGGGCACCCGGGTGTGCAGCTTTATTTGGGTACCTGGGTGCCCATGTATCGATCGCCTTGTTAATGCTTAGGCTTAGTCAGCTCATTACTTGATGCCCGGGCGTCAGCGTATTGGGACCCCAACTTCCTTCTAGCCACGTGAAAGGGCAAGTACTGTCTAAGCAGGTAATTGCTTGAGGAAAGCTTACCTAGCATTCTTGCAGCATAGGAGACACTTGGCAGTAACTTCCATCTATATAGCACTTCACCAAGGTACAGTATCTATCTACTTATGGTCAAGGGATTTCAAGTACTGCAGAACTGAACAAAACTCATCTGAAACTGAGATGCAGCTCAGTTCGTTGATCTCGATGATCATAGGAGGACAGCTTCGGCCATTATGTAACGTCGTTGCCTCAAAAGTCACCAAGTAACTGCCAGTGCAAGGCAAGGGCCAGCGCCGATGGAACTCAACTTTCTCCCTCCTCTGTCCTCATCATTCTCGTCTCATTTATGCGAGACACCCAGTCTTCTGTCGAGTCTCCATTCCAATCGGTGCGTAAAGTACTGAAGGGAAGGCCCGCCTATCTTTGCCTCAACCTAACACTTTTCATTGGTAAACGGTCGAGAATCCAGATATGACACGCCTGGTTCTGTAACATCAGATTGTAGAGGGTAAGATGGAATTGAGGAAGGAGATGCAGGTCCTGGAGCCGCGGCAGGTGGAAAGAAGTTACAACTATTTCTACATCGGTCTCGGATTCGTCGTAGCTTTTCTTGGAACTTTCACAGCAACACAGCTGTAAGCAAAGTCGAGTCCCTATTTGGAACAAGGTTGCCGCAGACTTCAATTATACTGACCCATAATATAGCATGATACAGGCGCGGTTGTCTGCGCGTTTCTCGATTGTGCTTACATGGCTTCTACTCATCAGTCTAGCCTTTGGCTTCTGTGCATCATGGAGTCTTCACTTTGTTGGCATGCTGGCATGCACTCTCGACGTACCAATAACTCTCGACCTGGGCTTGACAATCTTCACGGGTGTACTAGCGGTCTTCTTCACTTTCGTCACTGTCGGATGGGATATACTGCGAGTAAGCTACAAGGGCCCGCATGGACACAAAAGAGAACATGTGGCAATTCAGCCGGTGGCACACGATGATATGGATACACGGCCGCTTCTGGAACGAGGAGACTATTCTGGGGGGCCACTCGTAGAACGACTGGAGTCAGAACCATACTCGTATTCTCAGCTGCGCGATATCCATGAGGGATCTCCAAACAACGCAGCATCCAACTATAGAGAGCTAGTGAGTGCTAGCGTTGTGCCGCTGGTCTTGAATGAGTGGGGTGCATATATGACAGACGATAATGCGGAGCGAGGGGTGCATTCTTCTTCCGCAGCGATACTCTTTCCGACACTCAACCCACCGTATCAATCATCATCGCAGGACCCAGCCATGGAAGCGGTCTATGATCTTGAAGGAATGACATATCAAAGCTGTCCTCCCTACAACAATGCGTTTGTGGCGACATACTACGGTGTACTGGGTGGAATGAGCTGGAAAGCAGTCTGGATGGGACTGCTTTGGAGTCTTTCTCTCACGTGCATGCACTATGGAGGGCTGACTGCAGTGAACATACCCCAAGGCTACTTGACGTACAACCCCGTTCTGGCCGTCATATCTGCGCTCGTATCATGGACTGTGTGTCTCGTCGGATACATATACATGCGCAACATCAGAGCTTTTATTGGTCAGCAGATATTGTTGTCTGCAGTCGTAGCTTCAGGGATTCTCACCATGCATTCTTTAGGTGTGTATTTTCATTAGAGTGGTTGTTGCTGGCTAATAGATTTTGAGGAATGAAAGCTACTACTTTCTGGACTACAGAGCCCGCTGCGCCGATAGAAGAGAGGGGATATCCCGTTCAGTTACCAGTTGCTGTATTCACCGTCGCTATTCTGACATGCATGTTAGCAAATGGCCTGTTAGCACACAATGCCACTCTTTCTCGCAACAAGCTCGCCGAGATCGTATGGACGCGCAAGGAGCTGTGGAAGACCATTGAACAGAAAAACAGCGCTGAGGCTGCAGCTGCAGCAAGAAGCGCGTTCATTGCACTGGCTTCGCACGAAATTCGTACGCCTCTTCATTATCTCCAAGGCTACAGTGACTTACTGTCGAGAACCGATCTTAACGACGAAAGCCGTCAACTTTTGATTTCGATACAAAGTGCCACCAAGACATTGTCGTTGAGTACATCTCCTATATATGTTTTACCACAACCTAGTCTGACTTCAAACAGTAACAAACAACGTGCTTGACTGGTCGAAGATAGAGAGCGACCGAGATGCGCTATGCCGACCAACGGCTATAGATATGAGAGGCATTCTCGAGACCGTCATCATTCTTCTACCAAACAAAGAGGATGGCAACGTTGAGCTGATGGTGGTTGTTGCTCCTAATGTCCCTGAAACTCTAATGCTCGATGAATCATACCTCCACAGAATCTTAATGAATCTGCTCTCCAACGTCGGATTTCCCTTTCGCTTTTGGTAGACCCCTCACTAACAACTCATAGGCATTGAAATTCACGACATCTGGCTATGTGATGTTGACACTAGAGATGAAGAACTCGGATCTAGTAGCCATCATACGTGACACAGGTGCTGGGATACCGTCGTCGTTCATCCCGAAAATGTTTGAACCATTCTCTCAGGCAGAAACGAAGGGCTCGCAAAGAGGAACTGGCCTTGGTCTCAGCATTGTTAATCAGTTGTTGAAGAAAATGGACGGTACGATTGAGGTAACTTCGCAAAACGCGGCGGATGGGTTTGATCCGTTGAAGACCGGCACAATTTTCACGATTTCGATACCAGTTTCAGCCTCTGAACTGCGTCAATCACAAAGGCCAATCGATGATGTCTTGGCGATCATACATCCGGGGGACGAGCGTAAGCTCCAAGGGCTGCAGCATGCATGGAACCTGTTTGGATACGAGGTACTCGTGGTTAAAACCATTAGAGAACTGTTCACCGGCTTAATACAGCCACAAATCAAATATATCTGGGTCGACCCGAGCTCCTTTCATAATAGCCCGGACTGCATGGCGGACTTATTGAGCCATACAGGCTACTTAGTACTGGTCCCTTACGAAAATTCAGATGAGCTGCAAGAACCATCGGGTCTGCTAATGGGGAGTCATTTCGTCTCATTGCAGAAACCATTGCTATGGCATACATTCAAGAGCCGCATCGAGTCAGCGTCTACTTCTGGCAATACTAGTTCGAATACTACTCCATCTCAGACCCTCAGCACAAAATCGTCAGCAACTGGTGGCAAGGATACAACATCGCGTCTTATCGTAAATGTGTTACTGGTGGAAGATAACAAGGTAAACCAGACACTAGGCATGAAGATGCTCACAACACTTGGCTACAGGGTGATGCTCGCCAACGACGGCGATGAGGCTATCCGCGAAACGTTTAAACATGATAGTCTGATTGACATGATTCTCATGGATCAATCTATGCCCATTAAAGATGGCCTGACAGCGACTCGCGAGATCCGAGAATTAGAGAAGATGGGCCAACTCACGCGGCGACATCCAATCATCGCCATTACGGCTGTCGTCGATGCACAATCGAAAACCGACTTTAAAGAAGCTGGTGCTGATGATTTCCTATCAAAGCCACTTGGCCTGAAGAGGCTGGAACAGACATTGGCCAACTTCTCCAAAACCGTATAACTAGCAACCATTGGCGGAACCTGAACGTTTTGTTGTTCTGAATATACATATAAACGAGCAGAGATTGCACCATTCTGTTCGTCCCCGGCTTGGAACCAGCTATCGTGAAGAGTTGAACGTGGTGAGCAGATTCACTGTGACTTCTGAGGTGGGGAAAATTCACCGCTAACACAGTAAGTCACTCAACCAAAGCAGACTTAGCTTTCATTGCGAACATCGTCAGACTGGAGCTGGAACCAGGTTTGCGGTAAGACGAAGCATAACGCGCATCGCCAGACAGGCCCATCGTAGCCTCTCCTTCCTCAATTTCGCCCCCATATTCTAGTCTCAGTACAGTCTCTGCCGTGGCAACTAAGAGACACTCAAAATGGCATTAGTTATCTGCTATGCTTGCTCATCTTCAGCCAGGAATATGGTAGGGTTGCACACAGGTTTCAATACAAGCGATGACCGGTCTGTAGATGACATTCTAATGCCAATTTTTCTTAATGGTGGCTTCCGTGGAACCACTTTTTGGAACTTTATGCTCTTGACAGCCTACAATGCTAAACATATGCAGCCGATCCTCTCAATCTGTACCTGGCGCGATTATTATCTCATTCCCAATCTGGCTGCAGAATACTCGTGACAAAAGCTTCTTATATTGTCTATGTCACTGTAGGCTTTGTTACCTCTTCACTTGCTCAGATGGTTACCAACCTGTCGACTGCCAAAGCCTCGATGCTACCTACCTTCAGTGATCATTTGCCATGGCGACCCCTGAATCAAATCGCTTATCTGTATCCAATTCTTGGCATACACGTGACCTTGCCTGCATCTGTAAATCGCCCGGATGACCAAGCCACATCCCACAATTTGGCTACGCAGACGACATTGCCTTGCTAGCCATCTCTAAAGACTTACAAGACAACTGTAACAGCCTACAAGCGGACGCCCAGGAGGCCCTTC
>MU254427.1:0-11466 GCA_019669825.1 Calycina marina
GCCAAAGTTTTTCATATAGTCTATACACTCGTATGGCATCTAGTTTTCTTTGGAGAGACATATCGGAGTTCTACATAGCTTAGCTAGATTAGTGTAAGAATAAGTCAATCAATCATGTAGCCATCGTCTATAAAAAGCAAGAATGGGATTTGAGAGAGCCACAACTGCATCATCCAACCTGAGCAAAAGATTTATGTACGTGCGACCACTTACGAATATTTTCTTTATGTTGATCTCTGTGTAGAAAGTTGTGAAGATCTTGCACCTTATACAGAACTCAGTTCCTGAACATAGCACAACATGAGATGATCTGATGTTCAAGGAGTGTGACATCAACAGCAACAGCAACAGGAGAACGAAACTATGAAGTATTGACCTCGTCCTCTGCCATCATGGTCATGCGAATACGATAAGCTTCGTCGGTATAACATTGACCTCAGGTAGGCTTATGACAGCGTTAGAAGGAAAGAAGACTCGTTATCATGTGGTATGGAATACTATCGTCGAGTATCTGAGTCAGGCCTCTTCCAAAACCAAGCATGTGGTGTCTTTATAGTAGGCATGGGGAAGCATCTCTGGGTGAAGTAATGTGAGCCATTAATCGTGTTTTGAAGAGGCAGCACCCTTAAGATTACCTACTGCTGCCCACTCCCTACAGATTCCTTTGAAATGCAAGCACCATAGAATAATCAATGGCAAACTCGTCCAACAAAAAATAATGTAAATGTAGAGCCACCGCCAGTCAAAGGCCAAGAAAACAGGCATAGTATTTAGCAAGTAGCAAATTGGGTATCATGACAGCTTAACTCCCAGCAGAAAGTAGCAACATTCGTTCCTCCTATATCTCATAGCTCTATCGATCTATAAGCCACCGAAGTTTATTTAGCAAATGCGCAAATATGCCATTCAGCATGGTCCCCCACAAATATCGTGCACGAACCGCCCGTGTCTCAATGCTCCTGTCTATCGGCTGTCGCAAAGCTTTCATGCCCACCAAAGCGCCCCCATCTCCAGCACCAAGATTCATACCGTCGGATTTGCGCAAGACCAATTTCGAATTCGAAGAGATGGTCGAGTCTGGAAACCATGCGAGTCCAAGTCAGTTTCACCCCTCACAAAGTCATAAATAGTCATGCTTTGCGGACAGGAGTGGAAACGGTAGAAGAATTACCGAGCAGCTTGCCACGCAATACGCTCTGTCCATTGGCCTTCATGCCTTGCAGGTTTTCCTCGTAGTTCGCAGACTTGCCTCTGACCAGCTCTTCTCTCTTCTCGATCTCATTTTCGCCTTCTGCAACGATTCGGCGACGTTCTCTTCGCGCCTCTGTTATCCTCTTCATGATATCACCGAAGCGATCAACAAAAAGCTCACCCGTCTCCTCCCACTCGGCGATGGTAAGCTGGGAGTAAAAAACTTCGTGTATCTTTTGGTGTTCGTCAGGGTCGCTCTGCAAGCAATTGTGCCAGCGCTGTTCAAGCTCTGACTTGGGAGGTTTGCTTGAGGTTCCAGCTTGGCGGCCTGGCTCCTCGAGTACTTCTAGATTCTCTCCTGCCCCATTTGTTGTGCGGTGGGGATCATGTTCGAACGATTCCTTCCTTAGGTCGGAGAAAGACATATTTTTCAAGATGGCATCATCGTAGTCTAACTCGGTCGGCTCAGGCTCCTCGCTGCGCGGTTCTTCAGTTGTCTCCATGGCTGGGGCGTGGGTAAATGTCTTGGGTAGGTCATCGTCCGGTGGCAATTTATGATCCATCTGTCGTTGAGCTTCGAAATTCTGCAGCTGGCGGAACTCTTCTTCGTTGTATTGTGGTTGAGGACTATGACCCTGCACTCTACCTCTCTTCTTGCTAGCGCCTTCCTGATATTCTCCATTGCCATTATGGCTCGGACGGTGCTGAATAGATTGATACACATGCTGCAGCGGTTGTGTCTGCGGTGGTGAGCGATGGTCTTGAAATCGAGTAAAGCCAGCCTTCGCAGGAATGTTCCGCTCGTCGATGTCGTGTAACATAGGTGAGTGTTTACGAGATGGTGATAAATGCTGTTCTTGGTGCCCCGGAGCCGCATAGGTGTCGTAGCCTTGAATTTGGTGGCCTCTCACTGTACGGTCATCCTCCTCGATATGCTCATCCTCCTCAGTTTCATAGTGTTCCCCTTGTGATCCTCCTTCAGAACTGCCTTGATCTTCCAAGTAATGGGTGTCTTGCCCACGATTGGCTGCAACACTTTCATTATCGTCCGTATAGTCCCCGTTCGTAGAATTGATATCGCTAGTATGAAGTGTATTGTCATCATCGAATTGTGGTTGTGGATGATCGTGCGCTTGGTATTGACCTCCGCTATGGCCATGCCCATATTGCTGTGGCGGACGCTCGTCCTTGGTCTTGTATACTGGAGAAGCAATATTACGCGTCGGCTGCGGAGAGGGCTGTTGCACTGCCTGTTTCAGTGCAGCTTTTCCCGTTGGAATCTTCTGCTGAGCTGCATTGCGTCTGGAGGGGTTAGATTGTGGTGGTTTCTCTTGAGCCTGTCTAATTTGCACGAAGCGGTTTGCCATCTTGAGAGTGTACGCAGATTGCGGTACATGCGAGGGAGAAGTCGTAAACACGAGTGCGGCCCCACGACAGACAAGACTTGTGCTGCATCTAATATATCCTGTTCATGGTCGTCAACTTTCGCGATGTAAGACTGAGCACGAGATCACGTGACCTTTGTTCATGGCATTTTTGGGCGGAATATTTCACCTTTATTCTGTTCTATGGTCTAATGGCTCAACCGCTTTTACATGGCATCCGGGGGGGGGGGGGGTCCTGCATGGAGAGCAGAGCTTGGAAGCCATGCTATTGTAGGTATATCTTATAATTTAGAAGCCGTTTTAATGCGCTTCTGAACGATGCACTCTGCGAGCTTATGCTTGTTGTATCGTCATTCCTGGATTACACGAACCACTTACCAGTTGGAGTACTAGACTTTGAGATGGACCTGCAAGTCTGACTATATGTATTGTAGCTCTCAACTAGGTGTGCAATGCTTCTCTCGCAACACCCCAACGTGAACCACAAACCCAGAGTCTGACTTTAGTCCATCGCTCAGGACTTCATCTGGTACACGCCAAACATGAAACGATTCATGGAATGACTTCAGCCAGCCTTCAAAGACTTCATTTGATCGTAATTGCTGAGCAACAACACACAACGTAGACTGGGTATGCTCAGGATCTGTTACTCGCATTTTGCAAGCATCGACGCACGTCTGTACCAGTGGAGCTATTAGGGCATCGTTATAGATACAGTCGCATGCTAGTACCAGATCAAAGCTTTTCTCGGACTTTGAATTAGTGAGTGACGGGGTTACTTCGTCTGTCTCCCAATCTAATGGCTGAGTCATGATATTGCACATCGGCGGTGAAGCCACACCTTTCGACTTGGATTTGGAAGAACTCTCCCTGACTTTATTGGACGACATTGTATCCATCTGATTCCTAGCAATGTTCAACTTCAAGAGCTTCATCACATAGTCCTGATCAGTGAGCACATATGTCTTGACCCGTGGAGCTACAGCCAGCCCAATAATGCCAGCTATGCCACAACCAAGTTCCAAGACTGACGAGGAGACATCAAGGACATCTTGTTTGAACAGAAAATTGTTAGGAGATGACAGCCAAGATGCTACTAGTGGTGTAATCTTCCAGACAACTGAACACTTCAGCTGCTGAGCAAAGGAAGAGACATAGGGAGTGGAACATACCGGCGCCGGTGGTACCGCCACTTCGATTCGAGGAAAGTACCGTGGGAGATTGATGAATAAGGAGATCACGGCCACCAATGCTGACCTCTATCGTAGTGGCTGCCTGGTCTACGAAGCCCAGGTTTTGCGAGGGGATAGACTGTGAGAAGAGAAGAAAAGCCTCTAGTATTGACTTAGTTCCGTTCTTGATTCGTGATGCGGATGGTGCTGAAACTAACCTTCCCACACATCGTCGATTTCTCCGCCCAAAAAGCTCAAAAAGTCGCTGAGAACCATAGTTTGACAGAATCTGACGCCTAGCCGGTACACCAGATAATCGAGGTAGCCGGAGCTTCGGGAGGTAGCCAGCCAATATGTGGTATCAAGTCTGATAAGCAATTTTGGTTCGTAGAGTGATATTGATTCAATGGCTACTGACTTGGCGGTTATCCAAGAATGGCTGTGCAGACGTATAATGAGTGAGTTTTCCAAGCAGGTGCTGGCGTGCTAACCGGAAGTCTCTCTTGGTCTCTTGGAGAAAGGTTTGAGCTGGTCCTCCTGACTTCCGCTTGGCGGATAGCTGAAATGAGTACCTAAGTTGGGTGGTCCAGCAAGAGAAATTGGAAGTGAAGAAGGTAGGAGCTGAGAGGAAAGCACAACCAGCTTGATAAAGATAATAGAGTAGAAAGTGCTTCTCGGATCAATGACTACCTTCTATCATCAGCCATCCATCAATACCCAATTCTGTCTTCGTATTATATATCAACTATAATTCACTCCCTGATGAATCACGCAGCCGAGTTAATTATCATTCACGCTAGCGATTAGCCAGTGATTGATCACCTTGGCTCCACTCATACGCAGTAGGCGACGAAAAGCAAAATCGTCATGGCATCCAAACAAGCTCTAGCAGCTCCTAAGCCAACCTCCGCCAACCCCAAAGCTACAGAGGCAATTACTGCACCACCAAAGTTTCCCAACCAACACCAACATCTGCAGCAAACAACCACCGACCAGAATAACTTTCCGTCAATATCCCAAGTTATAGTCAGAAGCCTTCTACTATTACTCGCACGAGAACTACTCTCTCTCATCCGTTTCTTCTCAGAACTCCTGGACGCCGTTTTGGCATATCTCCAACCCTCTCTCCCCCCCACAATTCAGGACTTATTCAACATGTCTCTCAAGAATATTACCGTCCAGCCCAAGTCATATCGCTCTCCTCCTTTCTCCGTCGAAGCTCCAGGCTATGAACCGGTTGAGGGCGAGACTATCCCACGTAGAAACCCCGAATACAAGGACAAACTCCTAACGCGTCCCCGAGAAGATGTCGCAACTCTGTTCGACATAGTTACATACAGCGCAAAGACCTACGGAAATGCAAAGGCAATCGGCTCGCGCAAGCTCGTCAAGACTCACCAGGAAGCGAAGAAAGTTAAGAAGATTATCGACGGAAAGGAGACAGAGGTCGACAAGACATGGACATACTTTGAGCTTGGTCCTTACGAATATCTGAGCTTCCACGACTACGAGAAGCTGGTTCTACAAATTGGTGCTGGTTATCGAAAGCTCGGTCTGGTCAAGGGGGATCGCGTGCACGTTTTTGCTGCGACAAGTGCTCACTGGCTGGCTACTGCTCATGGCTCTGGTTCGCAATCACTGCCGATTGTGACTGCCTACGATACACTGGGTGAAGAGGGACTGAAACACTCTCTGGTGGCGACAAGCGCAAAGGCTATCTTCCTCGATCCTCATCTTCTCCCAACTCTCATCAAGCCCCTCGATGAAGCCAAGGAAATCAAATTCGTGGTCTGGAACAGCCAGAACGAAGTCAAGAAGGAGAACGTCGACAAGCTGCAAGAGGCGCATCCACATCTAACAATCTTGAGCTTTGAGGAGCTCCGGAAGCTGGGGGAAGACAACCCGGTCGATGCTGTTCCACCTTCGCCCGAAGATCTGGCTTGTATTATGTACACTTCTGGCTCAACTGGTGCGCCAAAGGGCGTGCCATTGAAGCATAAGAATGTTGTGGCTGCGGGTATGTTTGCAAATCCTTTGTGAAGGATACATACTAATATTTGTAGTTGCTGGTGCTGGTAGTATTGTCGAGAGATATCTCGGTCCCGGTGACAGTCTCCTTACATACCTTCCTCTCGCACATATTCTTGAATACGTCTTTGAGAACGCATGCCTGTACTGGGGTGGAACTATGGGATACGGCAACCCAAAAACACTGTCAGACAACTCAGTCAGGAACTGCAAGGGAGATATCGCTGAATTCAAGCCCTCCGTCTTGGTTGGTGTTCCAGCTGTTTGGGAAACTGTCAAGAAGGGAATTGTGGCAAAAGTCAACGGCGAAGGAACAGTTGTCAAGAACATGTTCTGGGCTAGCATGAAATTGAAGTCCACACTTCTATGTTACAACCTCCCTGGCGCCGGCATACTTGACTCTGTGGTGTTCAAGAAGGTCAAGGAGGCTACTGGTGGTAAATTGAGAATATGTCTCAATGGAGGTGGACCAGTATCGCAAGACACACAACGATTCATTTCCATGGCCATCACACCTATGATCAATGGTTATGGACTTACCGAGACTTCTGCTATGGGCGCCATCATGGACCCAATGAAGTGGACAGACAACGCCCTTGGTGATATTCCAGGTTCCATTGAAATTAAGCTGGTCGACTACGCAGAGGCTGGATACTTTGTAACCAACAAGCCCAATCCTCAAGGAGAGATCTGGATTCGCGGTGCGTCTGTCACAGAAGGCTACTTCGAGAACCCCAAGGAGACCGCGGAAGCTATCACCAAGGATGGATGGTTCATGACTGGTGATATTGGTGAGTTCGACAAGAATGGTCACTTGAGAATGGTCGATCGCAAGAAGAACCTTGTCAAGACTCTCAATGGAGAATACATTGCTCTCGAGAAGCTGGAATCGATTTATCGCTCTACCACTGTGGTCGCCAATATCTGTGTCTATGCCGACCCCGAAAAGGCTAAGCCAGTTGCTATTATCGTACCTGTGGAGCCGGCGTTGAAGAAGCTGGCCGAGAAGATCGGCGTCCAGGGTAACGGAGTTGAGGATCTGGTGCATGACAAGAAGATCCAAGCTGCGGTGTTGAAGGAGCTACAGGCTACTGGTAAGGCCGGTGGACTGAGCGGTATTGAGATCATCGAGGGAGCTGTGTTATCGGATCAGGAGTGGACACCTCAAAACGCAAGTGGTCTTCTGCAGCCCCCCACGTCTGTCAGAGCTAACAAGAAACACAGGGCTTGACTACCTCAGCACAAAAGCTCAACAGAAAGAAGATCCTCGAGACCTTCAAGAAGCAGATTGCAGAAGCCTACGCTTCAGCGTAAAAACTGTCTCATGATGGCGAACTTCTGGGGCAAACTCTGCACGTTATAGCAAGGCTGTTCTTGCACAAAATCGAAAGATTGGGAGGAAAGATACCTAAGCTTTCTCATTTGAGAGCGTTGCGCTTTTTGTTTATCATTGTTTGGCTTCTTCTTCAAATCAGGTTGTATTATAATATCCTAGGGCTAGTAATTCTCGGAAGTTTTGTTCTCCCACCGCAACCTCTCATCCGTTATCGCTGTGGGACTCAAGGTCAGTAGATGACCTATAGCAACTCCCTCAACTGGGAGGCAGGTCTTGCTGGACTTTCACGTACATGTGAGCTAATGCTACGGAGAATTTATACGAGTAGCTAGCTCATGTACAACGGGGCCAGCACCTTCTTTCCCTGGATGTGCAAAGGCAGCTGAGATAGCTATGATCATCGTGTACTTACGTGAAGAGCGGGTGCTGTGTGGTGTGGTGGAGTTTGTGACGGGCTTGATGTCATGATGAGTGAGCACAAATAACCGTTTATTCAAAGTGGTAAAAGCTAAAGAAAGAGAAGGATCCGGCAGTAAAGATAACTAAATACATGGTGCGGGTTAGATGACCGCATGTCAGCTAACCCAATGCCAAGAAGGGGTCCACCCCTCACAGAGTTCACCAATTTGTGGGCGGGCACGGGGCTTGAATTGGAGCAAGAGTGCTTGGGGGGGTGAGTATGTGAGCATTGATGGTATGGAAGATCAATTCGCTCCCGTGTAGAAAGAGATAGACAGATAGCCATGGTTGAGTTTGCGTAGTAGGCTTGATGTGAAGACGTTGCTACTTATGATGTTAATGGTGTGGTCGGTCAAGGGAAGGGGACGGAAGGGAGAGGAGAGGATGTTTAGGGGCTGGATTTGGGACTCAGCTATAACTGCACCGCCATGCCTTGATGCGTAACTCTACGACTGCCTTTACATCAATTACCACATTAACCTGTGGAAGAGTATCTTGCACTCCCATACTTCTCTGCTGATCTATATTGTTTGTGCTGTTACACAAATTTTCGGAGCAGCTGCATCCTCCATAGAATACCATATCTGAGAAAGCAGGCGCTTCAACAATAGCATAAGAATTGAGGCTTTCTTGCAGACGCTTTGAAGACTCTAGCAGCCTCAGCAGGATCAAAGAGCAAGGAACAGACAGAGATGTGCAGTCCGGATCAAGGCAAGAGGAGATCTGCGTGCGGCTGACGACCCACTCTGGGCAATCTGGGGAAAACCTGGGGAAACCTTTTCTGGACGACCAACAACTTCAAACCATACACAAGGAGGATGATATCAGCACTAGGACACATGCGAAGACCACGTACACACGCAAGAAGGACCATTTATTACGATGATGGCAACGCAACTTTATCAAGACCTAGAACTTGTTGAACGTTGGCTTCCTCGCGCAGCGTTCTGCCAAGCCAGGAGTGGCTGAGGCTGCTGTGGCGCGCCTCTTGGCACAACCATTAGATAGATGCTTCTCATTCCATAGACTCTAGAAAGCACATAATACAACAGTATAACGACAGTTACATTTGATCTAGTGCTCCATTCCAGATATCTGATCCTTAAGGATTAACAGAACTTTTCAAAGATGAGTCCAATAGTTACAAAGAAGTGTCCTTTATCGGACACAAGCAGGAGCCAATTCAGTGTTTGCAGATGAAGGTGCAAGGGAATGGCAACCAGTAAGTTGAAGCTGGTCAAAGAAGTGAAGATCGGTCCCAGAGAATGGATATGCACAAGCAGGAACTGATCCTGTCTTCCAGTGTTAGCAGATTCTTCCTGCTCAACATGCGACAACGATCTGGATCTTGAAGCAACTAGATGTTGCTTCTGAGATGAATGCCATGAGTTGACTGACAACGAGAGCTACAATCAGCATGACCAAGGAATCAGATATGCAAACCATGGGATGCTGGACAATTATTCACTGTTATGGTAGATTACATACAAGATACCAAGTGTATCACCTGCAAACGTTCTGAAGGCAGTATTATGTCTGCCATGAAACAGACGAGAGCGCCGCTGATCTTTCAAATATTTAGTTGTCCATCTCCGCTTTTGGTACACTCACCACCACTTACTCCCCCAATGCTAGTCAGAGCGAGCATTTGGCGATGAATGCGATCGAATCACACCCACCCAGCCAACAACCAGATTTGAAATCCACCAATAACACGAACTCCTCAAAACAATCCAGGTGCTCCTTTGCAGACACTGGGGTCAACTGCTGCTGGGTACCCGGAGCTGGAACCACATCAGGTTGCAACACTTCAGGACGGGTAGACTCGTGTCACGACCCCACAATCACGTTACCAAGAGTTAGTGATCTGTTATGTTGGCCTTGGGAGAACACTCGGTACATACTACTGGACGGATTCATGCAGCTCGGCGTGCATGGAAACGAACCAAGGGATTACCGAGTTAGACATCACGTGAGGACTCCTGGAGTCCGTAGTACACGAAGGTTCTATATAGTCAGCGTACTTTCCTTAGATAGGAGCTTCGTGCTCAAATTACCATAGCTTTGTTTACCTCACAGTTTACCCAGCTTGCAACGGAATCACTCCCACGTGATTCACCTCGATTGATACTTGCCTCTTCATTCCTATACCAACCCGACGTTGCTTCTACTCGAGAAGATCTTAGTTGAGTATTTCACGCCTGAATACTAACCGAGAAGTCCCAGAACGTTACAACTCGGCGGTCGTCAGAAATTGGATTTGTGCAGCTAGAGCACGCACATTGCGAAAAGTCGAATCGGCGTCAGCTAGATTACGTACAGTTCGAAGGAGCGAGACAAGGCCAGATTTGGAATTGTCTTTTGTGCTTTTCTGAATGCCACCGCTCCCTTCGTCGTTTGACATAGAAAATCCAGATGTCTCGTCTTCGCACATGAATGCATTATATATCCGAGACGTTCCCCGGCCTTGCGGTGCATGACCGTTGATGCTTAAGGTGGTATTTCAGCAATGCCTTGAGGATGCTTTCTTGAATCACCATCGTCATTATCATGATCAGTTCTAATCGAAGGTACTGTATCGGCTTGGCCACCTCCTTGTTCATCATCGTCTTTACTTTCGTCGTTCAAAATGTGCTCATTCGAGCTGTCGTAGCCACTCGTTGAACCCGAGTCGACTTCTTTCTCGTCGTCCCCATCGTACTCGCTCGATTCTTCGTAGCTATCTAGTGACTTACTGCTGTCGAGCATGTTGGTGAGGCTTGGAGACGGACTTCGATGTGCTCGAGGGGAGCTCGGAACAGTTTGCGAAGCATCAGTAAGTTCTGGGTTTTGACGATAGGAATGCGAATCCATGAGGCCGACGGCTGGAACTGATCGATCTCCAAGACCTGTCGTAGCTGAGGCTCCTCGATCCCCTTGCCAAGGCATATAGCTCGACAAATACTCTCTATCTATCGCAGAGCCACCTGCTTGTCTAGCATACAGGTGTATTACTGAAGCTGTTCTAATGAAATCCTGAACTCCAACAAAACCCTGTTCTTCACATCGTTGCTCAGGGACACTTTGGATCCGCATCGGAGACTCACGCTTTATCTTGTCTTGAAAGCAGTGACTCCACGTTCATATTCTTTCATGCTTTATACATGCCTTCTCGATTGAGGCCTCGTCTTGAAATACAAACCCTAAGAAGAATTTCTTCCACACGTCGGCCGCCCTTTGATCGACTCCTTCATCATTATCGTCAGGATCAAATCTAGGTGCCGGTCTTATCGTAGCTACCTTGACAACCAATATATTTGCAAGGCTGATTAGAACTTGCTGTAGTCGTTGTCAAAATCAATTCTTGCAAGCGCCGAGCAGATGATGAAACGAGCTGAATTGGCCAGGCTCGGCATGCCAGATCCCAGATCCATAGAGCAGCTGCCATTTCCCCATGAAGTAAGCCTGAAACCATGTTCTTCCATGCTCGCGCTCAAAATCTGGTCCCATTCGTGGTTATCACAAAAGAAACCAGAAGCAAGGCTTGCTTCTGGTGATGGCATGGTACGTCTACACTCCCTGTGAGAGGCCAGACCTCGACAACTCAAAGGTAAGAATTCGGCATCAAACTATAAGGTAAGGTTTCGGTATTAAATTAGAAGAATTGTATAAGGAGGAAGTACAATAGGCAAGAAGAAGAGTCTTATAATCTTCTGTACGTGGCAAAGAAACAAGGAGAAAGTATAGAGTTTTCTCGAAGCGGTATCACGTGATCAGCCCAGGACCTAACATGGGTTCTGGCCCTCACACTAAGAGATAGTGGGACAACTCACAAAGCACGAATCCTCCTGCCTTGTGCAAGTGAGATCCGGGCATATCGGACTCAGGCAATACCTGAGACGAATGCAGGTCCCGG